>JAODPA010135249.1:0-16438 GCA_025585075.1 Nepenthes mirabilis
ATGTATGGATATATATATATATAATTGTACTTATGCTTGAGATATGTATAAGGGATGGTATATGTTTATATTGATATATATGGATGGTAGAAGATGTTTATATGGAATTATGAATGTAAGTGGGTATACTTGAAGTACTAATATTAATCGGTCACATGATGATTCCTGTATCTCATTGATGAAACCCAAAAAAGGATTCTTCGTGTTAATCTTAGTGGTGTGTGTATGTTTTATTGGCACTCTATGGATAAGTAAAGGAGAATGTACGAAGACTCTATGATATCTGGGCGTATGGGAGTCTGTGGGACCGTAGAGTAGTCTATACTTTTCCAATACTGATTCCATTCTGAAGGTTGAGGTCGTTGATATTGGGAAGGGATGCTTATAATCTAGTGACCATCGTAGAGAATGATATCTGGAATATCATTGACGAGGGATATCGGAGATGGTATGAGCATGCTACGGGTACAGCCTCTGAAAGGACTGTAGGGGTAGTGGGGATACCATGGATGACCTCGTTGTATTATCCAGTCGTTGGGGGCGTAAATAGACGGTCTTTGGTTCATTATGGTAGAATAAGATCCAGGGAGATCCTTGCTATCTAGTACAGTGGTGACCTCAAATTGAGTTGATAATCAGATCCTTGTTATCTCGTACAGTTAGTCGAAAGGGATGCTTATAACTTAGTGACCATCGTAGATGATGATATCTGGGATATCATTGGCGAGGGGTATCAGAGATGGTATGAGTATGTTATGAGTACAGTCTCTGGGAGGACTGTAGGGGTAGTGGGGATACCATAGTTACCAGGTAACCTCGTGGTACTCACCCAGCCGTCAGGGGGGTAAATACACGGCCTTTGGTCCACTATGCTAGAATAAGGTCCCTGGAGATTGTTGTCGCTCATACAGTTGTGATATCGTATTGAGCTGATTATATCCTAATCCATGTATTCCTTTTGGATGTCTTGAGATATGTTCCTTTGTGTTAGATTTGATAGAGTGAGTATGGTCCCTGGTCAACACTGAACGACGTTCTATTGTTGATGTTGCAAAGTTTTCATTGCGTTATACTCGGTGTGTGAGTATTTGAATTCCTCGGCTTCCTACGGTCAAGGTTGAGGAGAGTGTATGAAAATATTAAAGTATTTGGTCGAATGGGAGGCTATGGTACTTAAATGTGGTCTACGCTTATCTGATAATGATTTCCGTGTCCTGGTGGTGTTGAGGTACATTGGTTAGTTCTGCGGGATGCTTATGGCCATGTAAACATCGTAGATCATGATATCGAGGATGTCATGGCGGGAGATGTTGGGTTTGACGTGTGAGGTATCTTCCGTACCTGGTAGAGTCAGAAGATGAGCATGATGAGCCTGCTCGGGAGACGTCTGTACTTTATTTGGTAGAGTCTCTGTGGACCATGGATTTTAGTCGGAGGTCAAACTTACGAGCATCGGTAGCCCGTGCAAGTACCCAGCTGTTGGGGGATATGCGCAGCCTTTGGTTCACAGTGGCGGAATAAAATCTAGGAGTTTTCTTGTGATGTTTTATGATTGTGAGTACCTCGTTAGTTGTGGATCGTATCCTTGTGTGGATCCTATGATATTTCGATTCAGTGGAATCCATATTGATTGTCATCGTAATCATGCTGGTCGTTCTAGCTGACATATGGATCGAAAAAATCTCCAATCATCGTTGATGTCGGATTCCAGGGGATTACCGTTGTTTATTGGCACTCTTGTTGTTTTTGGATGTGCGGGTCTTGTGGGACCTATTTTGCCTAGAGTCGTATTTACAACGTGTTGTAATTTGCTCTGATATAGTAGATAGTTAGAGTGATGTTGAGACTTTGTAGTTGGTATTCGAGATTGTTATTGTTGTATACCATTTTTTACTATTATTATTTGCTGGCTTTGGCTCACCCTTGTATTTTCTTGGCTCCAGAGTAGACAGGTTGACACCATGACAGAAGTGATCGCGTGAGTGGACTCCAGGCAGAGGTGATCTCAGAGATTGAAGCTTTCCAGATAGAGACTTAAGATCTTGGTAGTATAGTTGCTATTTAACTTTTATTAGATTTCTCTATGATGATTGATATTTTTGACATTGAGGTCATTTATTGAAGTTATATGTTATTATTATAGATATTTATGTGATGATACATTTATGATGACTATAGATCATGTCTTAAATAGTGTCTTGAATGATCTTATAGAATTGATTAAAAGTTGTTTGATGACGCGTAATTGTATGATTTGAGATGATTCGAGATTTTTACCGTGACGGTCCAGGTCGAGTTCGGGGGTAGAAGCTCGGGTCGTCATACAGGCAGTTCTCCAGCTCCATTAGCTGCCCTCCAAGCTGGCTAAGGTGCTTGGTAATCCGCTCGTTCTCCTCCCACAGCTGAGCATTCTCCTTTTTCAGACTAGCAATCTCGGCCTCTGTATCGGCCAAAACGGTCTGAAAGACGATGACATCCGACCGGTGCTCCGCCCCCGAAGTCGCTAGCTTTACGTCCAACAAGGCGATCTCTGCCTCCCTATCAGAGATCACACGGTCCCGCTGGTCAATCACCTTTGCAATGGCAGCTGGCACCTTCTCCTTTTGCACCAAAGAACAAAACAAATTAGAAATTCTAAAGGGGAAGTTATGCAAAAAGCATCGCAGAAAATTATACCTCCCAGACTTTCCGAGTGGGCCTATCAGGCCTGGCCTCCAAGTCTGGCTCTAGCGACGGCGGGCTGGAAGCAATGCCCTCACGAGCGGAGCTGGCGGCAGCCTCCTCTAGGATGTCCTCTTGGAGCCTCTCATCAATGTTGTCCGCGGTGGCAACAGGCTTCCCGGTTATAGCCTCCACCATAGCCGCAGGAGGATCAAGGTCAATCACCAGCTGCTCAGCTGGTAGCTGCGTGGCTGGTGAGCCGACTGACGGCTCTTGCGCTTCCACTGGAGGCTTGTAGGCTGGCTCTAGTAAAATCTCCTCTGGCGTCGCTCGAAGAACCACCTGTGGCGCAGGCTGCGCCAGTATGACGTCACCAGCCTCAGTTTCTGGCAGGTCCTCAAATGTCTTCTCCATCCCAGCGGTGTTGTCGGGACCACTACAAATCTCGACAGCGATGTAGTCGGGCCCCAAAGACGATGAGGAGGGCATCTCCACAGCCATCCTCTTGGGCCTTGGGCCGATGAAATCATCGTTAGTCGGACGGAGACAGATGAGCAGTCCCCTAGAGTCCTCTAGTCGCATCATAACTGCCGGCGGTGGTGCCTTGAGCTTCTGAACAGGGGAAGACGATCCCCAGTTTACCTTCTTGGTCTGTACCCTAGAGACCAAGAAATCTCTCTTGAAGTCAGAGAGATGGGCTTTGACCAGTTTGGTCAGCTACTCTAAGGACGCCGTCTCCGCCACAGACGGCATCCCGTATAAACTTCTGCCACCTGACCCCAATCCTTTGCCAGGGGCCAAGTCTCAGTCACACTCACGAAGAAGAACCGATTCTTCAAGTTCTTCAGTGAGTCATAGACGGCCGTGTTAACCTTCAGGCCACTGCGTGGAACCATGGAGATCCACTCTCCTCCCTAGTTTATCTTGAATAGCCCCTTCACCATAGACATCGTTAACCGCCTAGAATGCTTACGGAGAAAGATACAAAAGGTGCAAATATACCGTACAACATTGACGTGGAGCTGGGTGACGGGAACAAGCAAAGCCTGGAGGATCGACTGTAAGTTGTCCATAAGAGGAAGATGGAGACCACTCCTCAGGTGGACCTCATACACTGTTACGTATCCCACCGGCGGAGAGAAGGCCCTGTCATCCTTATCCGGAACCCTCCACGTGATGCCTTTGGGGATGTTAAACTCGATACATAGCTCTTTGATGTCGTTCTCTCAAAGAACAGAAGGAATATCAACAACGGAGGTCGAAGCCATATTTGTAGAGGGATTAGGGTTTCTTTCTTTTCTCTCTGGAATGAAAGCAGGAAGACAAAGAAGCAGGGAAAAAGGCGTGAAAAAATACTAAGTGTGAAGGAGGAAAACTTAAACGGCAAGGTGTGAAATGCCTTAAACCTCCTCGAGAAGGCACGCCATCATTCTTGCCACGTGTCGCATCCCAATTAATGGGCCTTTTTTGAACAAATCTTCTGACGCATTAATGACTGGGATAGTGGTTTAACCGTGTGAAGACACATGTCCACTTTTAACCTGACAGGCGGGCTAATGGCCACGCATCACTTACGGCTCATACAAAGTTCTCCAGAATTTGGCCAAAGACGATCAACAGATCAAGTTAACTTTCTTCTCCGAATCTGACCAAAGACGGTCAACAAATCTGGTTGACTCTCTTCTCTGGATCTGACTAGAGACGGTCAACAGATCCGGTCACTTTTCTTCTCTAGATCTAACTAGAGACGATCAACAAATCCGGTTGCCTTTCTTCTCTGGATCTGACTAGAAACAGTCAACAGATCCGGTCAACCTTTCTTCTCTTGATCTGACCATAAACGGTCAATAGATCCGATCAACATTTGTTCCCGGAATCTGACCAAAGATGGTTAACAAATCCAGTCAACCTTTCTTCCCCGGAATCTGACCATTATGGTCAATAGATTCAGTCAACGTCTCACCCTTTCGTGGAGTCCTTCAGAATTTTCAAGCAATAAAAGATAGTGAGGAACATCTCATCATGAACACACCGGAGGCTAGAATTCTGGCCACTGACATGGGAGCTAGTGATGGATATGCTGTAGTTGGGCTGGTCCAATAGTCAAAGAAGGCCCAAATCCTGAAAGGCCCAAACACATGCCCAACAGTCAATGTCAGCATTGACTGACTAAGGCACAGGTAGACGGCCAACTCGTGTGCAGGACAGTCAACCCGTGCGTTGACCGGTATCACTGTAGTAACAGGCCAAAATAAAAAGGCTTTTCATAGGCTTGGCCCACTTGGGTCTACGATCCAGCAGGAGTTTAGTAACTGCTCTTTTCCTAACTAGCGCCTTCCATAAACTCAGCCAACACCCAAAAAGGATATTGATAAAATCAGCGTCCTTCCCATAAGGAAGGTGCTAGATTTTTCCAATTTCCTACTAACTGGAGCTTTCCAACTGTAAAGTGCATGAAAGGAAGGTGGGCAGTTTGGAAAGCCGCTACCCGCCAGAGAAGGAAGCAATCCCAACTAATTAGGCAACTCATGCCTTCCTTACAAGGAAGGTCGCCTAAACAAGGCACAGGGGATCACACCTTCCAACCAAGGAAGATCACCCTGCTGCCATTAAAATGAGCCCTAGGGTCTTCACTCAAGGCATGCGAATAACTACTCACACAATGCCTACTGCTACGCTTTCTACCACATAGACATACGACTCCCTGCTACACGAAAAATCATACACTCTCAACTATGCATTCCGAGATGATTTCGTACATTTTCTTTCTCTATGAATGTGCTGAGAGAAAGAACACAAACTAAAGGCATACAGGCGCTCTTCCTGTTGACAGATGCCTACTGCCTTCACCCACCGTCCAGATTCAAGAGACAGCATTACCTCTCTTTCATCTGGAAACCCACGCATTCTTACACTCTCCCTCTCAATTCTCATTTTCAATTACCTTCCCAGATTTTGAAGGCTCTTTACTGACTTGAGTATTGGAGTATTTTGGGTGGAACAACTCCCTGCCGACAGACTGACCTCCTGTTCATTTTAGTGGTGTGTGGGATCTAAACTTGGTGAAGGGAGCCGAAACCAGAAAGCGGATTAGCACGAATCTGTTCGAAGTTCAGATCCAAGGACGCATTAAGAATAATAAAAATCGATAATACTAATTTCTTTGAGAATGGTAAAAATTAGTAGGAGTGATATTTTACAAAATGTTAAGATTAAAAACATTAGGGTGCAAGTCCCTATATCTATAATTTTTAAAAAATTATTATTCTAACTATTATTGAACAACAGATTAATAATTCTACCATCCATAATGAGAATGTCACCATTAAATATAATGTAGGACAATCATAAGAAGTAGCATTAAGAAGATCTCATAGAGAAATGAGATTTACTATTTCAAATAATTATTTAGTTTATCTATAAGAATTTGAGTATGATATAGGGATATATGATAATTCAATTTCTTTTCAGCAGACCTTAGAAAGAAGTGATTCTTCTAAATGGATTGATACCAAGAAGGGTGAGTTAAAATCAATAGCACATAATGAAGTCTGGGATCTTGTCGAATTACCTAAAGGTTGTGGAATAATTGATTATAAATGGGTATTTAAAATCAAACGTGACTCTAAATGTAACATCGAGTGATATAAGGATAGACTTGTAGTTAAAGATTATAATAAAAAAAGTGGCATTAATTATAGGGAGACATTTTCTCCAATTTCTATGAATGACTCCTTAAAAATCATAATGGCATTAGTAACATATTTTGACTTGGAGTTTCGTAAAATGGATAAAAGACTACTTTTCTAAAAGGAAGCTTAGATCAAGAAGTTTATATAGAATAACCTAAAGGATTCTAAATCAAAGAACAAGAGAACTTAATTTGTAAATTAAAGAAATCAATATATGGATTTAAACAAGTCTCACGATAATTGTACCTGAAGTTTATGATACCATTTTGTCATTCAATTTTATAGAAAATACTACTAATCAGTATATATACCAGAAAGTTAGTGGGAATAAGTTTATATTTTTGGTTCTATATGTTGATGATATATTGCTTGGAAGTAATGATCTTGGATTGTTACATGAGATTAAGGGTTATCTCTCTAAAAATTTTGATATGAAAGATATAGGTGAGGAAACTTATATGATAGGAATAGAAATATTTTGAGATAAATCAAAAAAATTGTTGGAATTGTAACAAAAAGGATATATTAAGAAAATTTTAGAGAGATTTATGATGGAGAACTATGCAGCTAGTATTGTTCCAATCCAAAAAGGTGATAAATTCAATTTAATATAATATCCACAAAATGAATGGAAATAAAATCAAATATGGGATATTTCTTATGTGTCTTGTGAGATTCCGACCCCAAAAATGTGATAATTAGGGAGTAATTATGTCAATGAAAATCATGCCAAGGTTTACAAATGTGGAAAAAGTGAGTTTGGAAGCGAAAAGAGGAAGTTAGGTCCTGTAAGATATTAATTTTCAAGATATGATTAATATGGGTGGTGAGGTTTCAAATTTATAAAATATGGTAATTGGAAAGTAATTAAGTTAAAATAGGCGAATTGTGGCCAAAAGGAATGGGAGGAATCGGATTGAAAAGTCCAAAGATCCGAAATTAGTAAATCGGGAATCGAAGTTGTAAACCGAGAAACGTTAATTTATAAATAAGATTTCAGGTTTTAAATTATGATAATCATGCCCTATTAAGGTTATATAATCAAAATTAGGGTCCAAGGATGTAAAAAATTGGGTTGAAAGGGTCAAAATGGGTACTAGATGGCAAAAACGCGAAGTAGGCTTACTGCAAGCTCGATGTGTGCCCGACCTACGCCCGAGTAGTGCTCGAGCGTCAACGGGGCGTGAAAAATAGAGCCTCCTACTCGAAGTGCTCTCGAGGCGTGGTGTTGATAGGGCGGTGTGCCTCTGTGGCGCTCGAGCGCCCGACTGCATATAAAATGCCGTGCGCGATTTTGTGTGGCATTGTTTGAGGGCTATGGAGAGAGAGAGCAACAAGCACGAAAGGGAAAGGAAAGAAAAGAGAAGGAAGAGGGAAAAATCTGCCAATCCACTCCGATCCAGGTAAAAATAACTGTAAACCAATTTCAGGCAAGTGTACTCTAGACATTATTTACAATTTTTAGAGTTTTAATATCTCAAATATTGTATTTATACTCCAAATCCATGTTTTTCCATGTTCTGTATAAATACTGTCTATTTCTGTAAATTAATTGGACATATTTCATGTTTACATATATATACTGTAACATATGGCATCGATTTCATGAAACTGCATAGATTTGGTACCGTTTATCATCCAAAAATATTATTGAAACCCTAGGTATGAAAATGAAGGGTTTTAATGATATTTATCTACAATTTCTATTATATAAAAGTTAACCTGTATTGAAATAAAACTTCTGATGTATTCTGTATCTGAAAGTTTTATGCAGATTTATACAGATAAATTATTGTAAACTCCTGAAGATAAATTGAAGGGTTTTTAAACTGTTTCTGTATATTCTGAAGCTAAACTGAATGATTATAAATTGTTACGCTATCTTCTAAAATGAATCTGAATGGTTTCAAACTATTACTGTTTATTCTGAAACTAACTGAAAAGTTATTGTGAAACTCTAACTGATTTTTTAACTGAGAAAAGGTTTTTAGTTAAAAAATGAGAAGAAAACTATTTCTGATACTATTAATTAGGACCTAGGACTGATATACGGTCATGTGAGGTTCTTCAGTATGCCTTAGGACATTATGGTGGTAATCGGGGATAACTTCGTCCATGAAGTTATACGTGGTCCGTCCTTCCTTGGGGCGTTAATTAATGAGGACAGTATGCTGATCCTGGTGGATGATAATCCTTCGTCGGCTTTGAGTTGTGTGCCGTAGAACACAATCGGTTCCTGTACAACACTGATACTGGTCCTAGATTATATAGGCTAAACACAATCTATCCTTGATTATTTGCCTCCTCGGCTAGTAGGATACGCTAGTTGGGTCCCTAGGATATTAAACTGGAGTTTTCTGAAGAAACAAATGAGATTCGGAACTATTTTATGTACCTTGATGCATGTTTAAATAGAATCATGCTATACTCCTTTTTTCATGAACTGCCCCTATTCTTCAAACCTGATATTAATGTGTTTTTCTATCCCAACATGATTTATATTTTTCGAGACTTGTTTATATAAAAATCAGGCTTTCCTTATGATTATCATACATGTTTCTGCCCACTTGCATTTATGACCTGAAATGCTTCCGTAATCATTATCTTATTGCATTCATGCCTTGTATGTAACTGTAACTACATTACTATATTATGTTATGTATGAGAGTGTTATGTTCTGTATGTTTTAGTACCTTGTTAGGTTTTGATTCACTATTTACTATTTTTTCTCCCTTCAGATAATGATATAGTGAAGATATTGGATGATCAGGTAGCTAGAGTTTAGTAAGGAAGGTTCTGAAGCCTTGAAGATTACCTTGGAGTAATATTTTGGGAGATTTTGATAGTTCTGCATGTGCCATAGATTTTTGTAAAGGAAATTATGTATAAGTAATTGTAGCTTATTCTATAAATTGTTAAAACCATATTTATGCTTCCGCAGGTTTCTGTTAAGGTCATAGATGCTTCCGCTATATGTTTTTTTGGTTTTTGTACCGGTCCTAGATGGCATATCTCATACGAGTTTTGATGTAGTAGATAGAATAATTGATCTAAAGCCATAGATGGTGTTTAAGATCTTGTGAATGCGTGTTATAGGATGTGAATTATGATATTTGCTTAGTTGTGTGCTTGGATAGGCTATTTTATATGGATTTGTATTATACAAGTTATTAAATATATAGGCTATATTTCTAGTTTCTGTCTAGTTACAGAGGTGATTCTGTCAAAATTTCTGTAAAATTTAAAGGATTTAAATTGATGGATCCTGTCCTGTATCTGTCTGACAGAGGGTCATATAAGGTTTAGGATTCGTTCCGTCATAATTAGTATCAGAGAAAACGAGATACCTTAGGAATGATTTGAATCATACGCAAAAGCTTAGGAACTAATCCAGACTAACCGAATAGGTGGGAATAGGTATAGATTGATTAAAGTAGGTTAGGAAATCCTAAGTGTTCTAGCTTTTATAAGTTAGAATTGGCCTGAGCTAGGATGTAGTTATTTAGCTAGTCGACATTGATTTCAGGCTTAGACTGATCAATTTAAGTTTGAGGATTCAGGTTAATTGTCTTAAGTTGAAGCAAGATAAAGATAGATAGGATTAGATGGAATGTTTAAGGTTCAACCCTGAGAATTTTCTTATGAATGCAACAATTTAATTCCTCTGTCTGATCTAATTAATTAAAGGTAATTGACGCTGTAATATTTTCGTTATAGGATGTCAGTATGACAAATAGAAGAATGATGCTCCAGGTGGTAACGATACCCTAGAAGATCGAGAGGCTAGATATTTGAGTTTGCTAGAAAGGTTGATGAATGTAGTCGAAGTGATGAAGCAATGCCACATGACTCCGACAACTTATGATAGATTTAGAAAAGAAAGAGCCCCCAAATTTTTAGGTGAACCAGACCCGGTGAAGGCAGATGTTTAGGTTAGGAGAATGAAGAAAATATTTACAGTGATTCAATACTCTGATCAGGAAAATGTTACATTTGCAACCTACAAATTTGACAGAGAGGCGGAAAGTTGGTGGGCAATAAAGAAGAGAGCATTGGGAGTACCCAAAAATGATGTTACTTGGGATATGTTTGAAAAGGCTTTTATGAAAAAATATTTTCCTTCGAGCCTTCAAGATCAGAAGGAACAAGAATTTATGCATCTCAGGCAAGGGAACCCTACTGTAGCTGAATATGATGTAAAATTTACAGAACTATCTCAGTATGCACCATATCTTATAGAGGACAAAGGAAGGAAAGGTAAACAGTTTCAACAAGGATTGAGAGCTGGAATTAGGAGGCAATTGGTGATCCATAAACTTCAAACTTATGCAGAGGTTTTGGATAGAGCGCTGATCTTTGAAAGAGAGCTGGAGACTCAAAAGCTCTCAGCTAAGAGGGCAACTAGCCGAGCAAGTTGTAGTATGAATACGAATGTGGGATCTTCAAGGCCCTCTAAAAAGGTAAAGACAGCCATAACAGGAAAGGAGATTATTGAAAATTAGGTAGAGGCTTGTTTTAGGTGTGGACAATTTAGGTGTGGACAATAGGTTCACTTGGTTAAAAATTGCCCACTACTAAGGACATTGAAAGTAAAGAGGTCTACAGTTTCAGCAAAAACTCCTATACTAATAGTCTAAGACACTAAGACATTGTCAAAAGAAAAAAAAGGTATTCTTCTCATGAAAGTTGATTTTCGCTTTATTTGAAATTCATGCATGCTTTTAACTTCCCATAAATTATATGTCATGCATACATTTTTGTTCAATGGTTATGTGTTGTACAAATACTCATGAAACTTGTGGTATTGGGATTTTGTGTAGAAATGTATTAAGATTGTCGCTAGCTATCGGAGATAGGCAATAATGAAAATCTTAGGGGATCTTATATCTTTTTTATAGTTTGACGACCATATTACAAAATGAACCCCTATCGAATCTTTTGCAGAATATACGGTCCATCACATATGACATTTTCGATAGCACGATTTAAAATTGAGAAAATAAAAAGTGATAATTAGTTGAAATTTAGGCGATTAACCTCAACCCAAGTGGGGGAGGAGTTTATGAGATAGCCAAAAACAAGTCGATGAAGATCTGTATATGTAACTTTGAAGAATTTGGAGTAAAACTGTTATCTGCTTGCTTGGAGTTGACCCCTGATGGGTCTGATGCATTGTGGTAGGATGCAATACCCTTAAGAAATGAGTCTGCGATTAAAATTGCCCTGCTCATAGTTAAAATTTATAGAAGAGGTTTTTATTTGAGGAAACTGTATAAGTTATTCCATGAATTTGAAGGTTAAGGAAATATGGCCTAAAAAAGGAATAATGAAATGTAATGAGGCATTTTGAGGAAACCTTGATGTTTTTTGTACCCTGAAATTGGATTTTTTTTGGAGTAAGTGATAGAGGAGCCTATGATCAGCGTTACTTCACTATGAGTTAAAGAAAATGATTGAGGTTTCCAATTAAAGAAACTGTAGGCCTTGTCTCCAGAATTAATTTTTGTTGAATAATTTTGAAAGCCTATGGTTGCGCTACTGAGGAAAGATGATCATGTGATGTTGTGAGTGGGTAAACCTATTTGAAGATCTCAAGGATAAATCCCGATATCCCTAGGAATAAGGGACCATTGTAGTGGTAGATGATACTGACAAAGAGTGTTGGGATAATCAGGTGTTGTATTTTAGAAATTAAAGATAGAACCATGTTCAAAGTGTTAGTGTTATGAAATTTTGAAATGAGAAATGCTTGAGGTTATGAGCTACTGATTGAGTTTTGAGAATTGAATAACAATTTAAGCTTGATGTTAACTTCTTGGAGACTGATATAATTACAGTTTCTGATTTCATTGTGATTTAAGGGTTAGGAAGATATTAGTTAGGGACATTTTAACAAAAGAATAAAAATGTGACGTGTTTTGCATTCAAGGTTTACCTGTAATCTAAAATTTATATTGAAATCCTAGCTAAGTCGATCAGAAAGATTTTGGGCAATAGCTAAGTCAGAAATGATGAAAAAGCATGGCCACATAATTGATTAGAGAATTGTATCCGGAGCATTAAGGATATGAAATCTTGAATCCGAGAGTCCTCATGATTTTATTTCAAGATGGTTAGGATGACCCACCCATCCTGAATTATGGTAACACATTCGGATGGAATTAGATGGCCTATTGATGTGCCAACGAGATTCTAAAATTGCTAAGTGGTTGAATCTGGAAGTTTGGGGACTATCACCTAGGGTAATATAGATTTCCGGGTAATTATTACGACTAGAATTTCTAAATTGATTGTAAATTGAGGACTTGTGGGAATTGTTCGTATGATATGGATGTTTTGGGACTCATTTATTAAGTATTTAACACGCTTATGAATTTTAAGGAGATGTCGGTTTAATGACATACCAATGGATCTATGAGGATATAAAGCATTCTGATTTGGGATCTAATTGTAAACTAAGGCATTGCTAAAATTTTAGTTAATTTGATTGGAAAATCGTGGATGTCGAGTTAAATTGGATTAGATGGTAAATTGCAATTGGATGGTCTATAATTAGGAAATTAATCAGAGTACGCAGAAAAATTTTGGTGAACCCATATATTTCGATGTTTGATTGAGTCTAAAAAGAGATAGTTATTTTCGAGGCCTAACGTAAGTAGAAATAAAGAAATTTTGCTTGTTTATAGTTTTGAACCATATTAGAAAAGTAGTTAATAAATTTGAGTTGTCATCGGATTTAATAGACTTAGGAAAGTATAGAGCGAATCAGGTATTAAATGTCTGGACAGTTTGAAGGATTAAGGTTTTTTAGGATAACCGCGGTAATTTGGACAAAATCTGAAAATGATAATGAAGTTCATTAATCTTTGAAATTTAAGGATTATAAAATTTTGAGGACAAAATTACTATAAGTGGGAGAGAGTGTGAGATCCTGACCCCGAAAACGTGATAATTAGGAAATAATTATATAGATAAAAATCATGCTAAGGTTTAAGAATGTGGGAAAAGTGAGTTTGGAAGTGAAAAGAGGAAGTTAAGTCCTGTAAGATATTGATTTTCAAGATATGAATAATATGGGTGGTGAGGTTTTGGATTTCTAAAATATGGTAATTGAGAGGTAATTAAGTTAAAATAGGTGAATTGTGGTCAAAAGGAACGAGAGGAATCATATCAAAAAGCCCAAAGATCCAAAATAGGTAAATCGGGAACCGAAGTTGTAAACCGAGAAATATTAATTCGTAAATAAGATTTTGGGCTTTAAATTATGATAATCATACCCTATTAAGGTTATATAATCAAAATTAGGGTTTAAGGATGCGAAGAATTGCGTTGGAATGGTCAAAACGAGTCCTAAATGGCGAAACCACAAAGTAGGCTTGCTGTAGGCTCGATGTGCACCCGACCTGCACCTGAGTAGCGCTTGAGCATCAATGAGGCGCAAAAAACAGAACCACCCACTCGAAGTGCACTCAATGAGCGCTTGAGGCACGATGTTGATAGGGCGGTGCGCTTGGGTGGTGCTCGAGCACCACTCGAGCTCCCGGCTGCATATAAAAGGCCGTGCGCGATTTTGTGCAGCATTTTTTGAGGGTTATGGAGAGAAAGCAACAAGCACGAAAGGGAAAGGGAAGAAAAGAGAAGGAAGAGGGGAAATCCACCGATCCACTCCGATCCGGGTAAAAATAACTGTAGACCGACTTCAGGTAAGTATACTCCGGATATTATTTACCATTTTTACAGAGTTTTAATATCTCAAATATTATATTTATACTCTAAATCCATATTTCTCCATGTTCTGCATAAATACTGCCTGTTTCTGTAAATTAATCGGACATATTTCATACTTAGATATATATACTGCAACATATGACATCGATTTTGATGAAACTGCATGGATTTGGTATCCGTTTATCATCTGAAAATATTATCGAAACCCTAGGTACGAAAATGAAGGGTTTTAATGATTTTTATCCACAATGTTTTTATATAAAAGTTAACCTGTACTGAAATAAAGCTCATGGTGTATTCTGTATCTGAAAGTTTTATACGGACTTATACAGATAAATTACTGTAAACTCCTAGAGATAAACTGAAGGGTTTTTAAACTATTTCTATATATTTTGAAGCTAAATTGAAGGATTATAAACTGTTACGGTATATTCTGAAACGAATTTGAAGGGTTTCAAACTATTATTGTTTATTCTGAAACTGACTGGAGAGTTATTGTGAAACTCTAACTGATTTTTAAATTGAAAAAGGGTTTTTAGATAAGAAAATGAGAAGAAAACTGTTTCTGATACTGTTAATTAGAACCCAGGACTGATATACGGTCATGTGAGGTTCTCTGGCATGCCTTAAGACATTACGGTGATAATCGGGGATAACTCCGTCTATGGAGTTATACGTGGTCCGCCCTTGCTTGGGGCATTAATTAATGAGGGCAGTATATTGCTCCTGGAAGATGATAATCCTTCGTTCCTGGAGGATAATAATCCTTCGTTGGCTTTGAGTTGTGTTCCGTAGAACATGATTGGTCCCTGTACAGCACTGATACTGGCCCTGAATTGTGTGGAGTAAATACAATCTATCTCCGATTATTCACCTCATCGGCTAGTAGGGTACGCTAGTTGGGTCCCTAGGATATTAAATTAGAGTTTTCTGAAGAAACAAATGGGATTTTGAATTGTTTTATGAACCTAGATACACGTTTAAATAAAATCATGCTTTACCCCTATTTCCATGAACTGTTCCTCTTTTTCGGACTTGGTATTAATGTGTTTTCCTATCCCAACATGAGTTATATTTTTCGAGACCTGTTTATATGGAAATCAGGCTTTCCTTATAATTATTGTACATGTTTCTGCCCACCTGTATTTATGACCTAAAAATGCTTATGTAATCACTGTCTTATCGTATTCATGCCGTGTATGCAATTGTAGCTACCTTACTTTATTATGTTCTGCATGAGAGCATTATATTTTGCATATTTTAGTACCTTGTTGGGTTTTGACTCATTGTTTACTCTTTTTTTCCCCTTCAGATAAGGATATAGTGAAGATACTGGATGATAAGGCAGCTAGAGTTTAGCAAGGAAGGTTCTGGAGCCTTGGTGGAGCCTTGGTGAAGCCTTGAAGATTACCATGGAGTAATATTTTGGGAGATTCTGATAGTTCTGCATGTGCCATAGAGTTTTGTAAGGGAAATTATGTACAAGTAATTGTAGCTTACTCTGTAATTTGTTAAAATCGTATTTATGCTTTCGCAGGTTTCTGTTAAGGTTATAGATGCTTCCGCTATGTGTTCTTTTGGCTTCTGTACAGGTCCTGGACGGCATCTCTCATACGAGTTCTGATGTAGTTGATAGAATAATTGATCTAAAGTCATGGATGGCGTTTGAGATCCTGTGAATGCATGTTGTAGGATGTGAATTATGATATTTGGTTAGTTGTGTGCTTAGATAGGTTATTTTATATGGATTTGTATTGTACAAGTTATTAAATATACAGGTTATATTTCTAGTTTCCATCTAGTTACAGAGGGAATTCTGTCAAAATTTTTATAAAATTTAAAGGATTTAAATTGATGGATCCTGTTTTGTATCTGTCTGACGGAGGGTCCTATAAGGTTTAGGATCAGTTCCATCACATGTTTACTACAGAAAGTTTAATGTATGCACAAATTTATACTAGACCAGATATAAGTTTTCTGTTAGTATATTTAGATGATACCAAAGTAATCTTGGTATGGATCACTGGAAAGCTGAATAGAAAATGATAAGATACCTATGAGGAAAGAAAGACTGTATACTTACCTATAATAAGTCTGATCATTTGAAAGCGATAGGATATTTAGATTTAGAATATACTGGATATTCAGATACCAAAAAGTCCACATCATGATGTAAGGTACCGATTTTTATAATATCGTAATTAGGAGTAATAAAGATAAAATAATCAAAATTAAGCTTAATATGTGACGATCTGAACCCAAAATTCGTAACTGATATCCAAATTTGATCACATAGAAAAAATTTAAGTTTCAAATCAATATATAGCACAACCACAACTAATAAAAATATAAATATA
>JAODPA010135260.1:0-16437 GCA_025585075.1 Nepenthes mirabilis
TTGGAATTTGTTTAATTAGATGGCATCTCTCTAGATCCAGTACTGTAGGTTGTGTACTGTATTGGAGCCATGGATGATATGGCAGTGTTGTTGATCCTGTGTGGCGTGTTGTAGGCTTTGAGTTAAGCCTTTGATAGATGTGTGCTTGTTTAAAATGATATTTAAGCAGGTTGTATTTTTGGTTTTCGTCCAGTTGCAGAGGAAACTCTGCCGGATTTTCTGTAGAAGTCCATAGTTTAATTATGAGCTCTAGGGTGAGTTTAGGCATTGACGGAGGTTATTCAATGGAGAATAATCTGTTCCGTCACAGTAACAGTCTCTAAGAAGTCAATATCAATTTTAGATTGTCACTCAAATCTTGAAACCCAATTATTAGTAACTTCAAGACCTCACTGATAACTCACACCCTTGAGGATTTCTTACTTCAAAATTTTATAACTCCAATACTTCGGATATGGCTCTGTCTCCCAATTCTAGAATATAATATCTTATTACCTCAACACTCTTTGCCAACATTATTCGCCCATACAAAGGCGTTGGTAAGATAAGGTACTTCATATTCAGAACATGAATTCAGAATATGGGGCGTAGTTGATCCAATCAGGAATAGGCGTTAAGTCTAATTAGTAAATGAGACCACCCCTTTGAAGTCATTTGGTGGTTGCTAAGGAACTTGGTTGTGTAAGTTTTGAGGATATACATTTGAAAGAAAAGATCAAGCTAATTGCCTTTGATGAGTGATTTGAGGTTGTGTTGGAATCAACACTAGCTTTTGAGGATCTCGTATGGAATTAGAAGAGTTTCGGTTAGGTACAATTAAGGATACATTGGAGCCTTTAGGGAAGTAAGATTAACTAATGAGGTTATTTGCAGATGATTGAGCAATTGGTTGCTCGGATAATTAATCAATTGATAAGCGGGTACAATGAATGGATAGGAAATTTATAAGATCTTGTATCCATAGCGTGTTGATTGTGGATAATTAGAAATTATGTCCGCGGCAGCATCCGGGATGAAGTTATGGCTACTATGAAATTTGGGAACACCATTTGGGTTTTGAAGGTTCGTTGGCATTTTATAAATTTTATGGGATGGATCTTTCAACCATATTCGGGTTCATACTGAGATGACCTTATTGATGGGTTTAAAGAAACGTAGGAAATATGTACTCTGTTTGGAAATTGCATCATGGATTGAGAACGGTTGTTAACTAAAGACCCGATTGAGAAAGGAATGCGATTTTAGTTTGAGGAAGAGCCCCGTTGAACATGTGGCTCTTGGTAGCACAATTTTGGATCCGTAAGACCTTAAACGGTGGTTAATTGAGAAGATTGACTAGTATCATGGAGGTGTATGGCCATCTTGGGCTTAACCGAATCTAACAAGTGATCCCACGAGTAATTCTCAAGGATTGCAATGTCCGTGGGACATTGAATTTGGAATGATCGGTGTTCGTCAAAATGAGATGTGCAATGATAGCTTTTGAGGAATGAATGGTAGATTGTTGATTATGTCATTGGGTCAATCCTTGAGGGATCAAGTGAATTGTAGTAGAATGAGATATTTTTGAAGAAGAAATAGGATTATGTTTTCTTGCACCATAATAGGTGGCTACCCTCGAATCAAGTGGGGGAGAGACCCATAAGTTAAAGTTTTTGCCTATAGTTGAAGGTAGCTGGAGAGATCCTTGCTTTGAGGATTTATAGGCATTGCTTTTGAAGATAACTACGATTTAACAGTTTTAAGGGCCAGAATAATTGTATTACAAAGGAAGAATGATCTTATGATATTGCCAGTGATTAGATCAGTTTAAGGACTATGAAGAAGAATTTCGGTATCTTTTAAGGAAAGCGAACATTAGTACAGACGATTAATGTTGGGAGACCTTAGACCTAATGCGTTTTTAGTGCTTCGTAGGAGATGTGAAAAGTAAGTCATGAGTAGGTTCTAATACTTGAAAAATGGAAATTATTGTATTCTTAAATTGGGAGACAAAATTGTATTCGATGTATTAGGAATATGAAATTAGGAAATGAGAAGCCCTTATAGCTTTGTTTCAAGACGATTAGGGCGAGCCACTCATCGTGCTTATGGATGACATGTTCGGTTTGAATCAGTTGGTTCCTTGGTATGCCAATAAGAATCCTGAAGTTGTTAAGTATTTAGGTCTTGAGATTTTGGGTGATGGCCTAAAGCTGTGTGAAATTGTAGGTGATAGATATAATTGTAGTATCTAATTTGGCTGTAAATTAAGGATTTGTGGGTTTTGCTTTCGTGGTATGGATATTTTGGGACTTTTGTTATAGCGGTTGAATAATCTACGTGTTCTATAGGAACCAATGGATGTCAGTCATAAGAAGATTTTAAATCAGCAAATAAATGATAAGTTAGAATAATGGAAGTCATGTGTGCTCACAACTTCCATAGGTCTCAAGATGCAATTGAGGTATGAAGTGAACAACCATGTATTTCAAGGATATGTAGGAAATTATTTGTTAGCTAATAAATTGCCTATTCATGTCAACCTGAATTTATGTATTTTAAGAAAAAGTCGGTTTGATGACATACCAACAAAATAATAAGGATATAAAGTATTCCGATCTTGAGGTTTCTTTACGATTGAGGGTTGTTCCAAAATCTTAACCAAAACTCGATTAGAAAATTTTGGATGTTAAGTTAAATTTAATACAGCGGCGAATTATAACTGGACAATTCATAATTAGATAAATAATTAGAGTAGAGCAGTGAAAATGTGGCAAACCCACATATGTTAAGGTTCAATCTGAGGCTCAAAAGAAATAGTTCCTTTCAAGGCTTGGGATAGGTTGAAGTAAGAATTTTCAATTGTTTGAGGTTTCAAGCTAAGTCAGAGAAATAGTTAATGAATTTGGTTTGCCTTTAGACTTAGTGGAATTAGATTTCGATAGAACGCGTTGGGTGATAAAAATTATGATGATTTAAATGCTTAAGATTCTCTGGAATAACCTCTTAATCAAGGAAGTGACTTACAAATGCTGGGAGAATTTAGAAGATTACCTCTGATTATAAAAATTTAAGGTTCTTTAAATTTGAGAATGAAATTTATATAAGTGGGGGAAAATTGTGAGGTCCAATTTCCAAAACACGATAATTAGGAAGTAATTGATGTTATAATGATCAAGACTAGGTTTAATGTATGTAGAATAATATGTATCGAAAATAAAAATTGGCCGAAGCAGGCTACTTCTTGCTAGTGCACTGCCAGCGACATGGCGCCTGCCGTGCGCTCAAGCGCAGTAGATGGCGCTAAAAATAGATTGCTCTAGAAGAAGCCCACATACGCCGCTCACTTAAGCACACAAGGAGGCGCCATTTCCAGATTGGTTGGCGCTCACAGCGCTCTCGCCTTGCACTTGACCGTCAGCTTATTATAAAGCCGCATGTGGGCTTTCCGTCGGCCATTGTTCCGTGTTTTCCCACGGTTAGAGAGAGAGGGAGGGAGAAGATAGAGAATGGGTAAACGAAAGCCTCTAAGTCCGAATCTGTCTGAGAGCCAATTAGAAAGGTGATAGATCGGGTCGAGGCAAGTACACTTATATACTCCTCTTTTATTTTTTTATACTTTTGTCTTATCTTCTTTTGGTATCCTCATTCTGATACCCTGTTAGGTTTATATTTTGTAGTTTCCAAGACCCAAACATGCATATATGTAAATTTGGTGCCCAAATTTGTAGGTTTGACTCGTTTTCGGACAAGAAAAACCCTAACCCTCATGCTCGGTCATGTAACCCACGGATTTTTAGGGTTTTTGCTTAATTTGGGACTAGGACATGATTACCCATGACATAGGCTTTCTAATTTATCGATTTGGTATCCAAATTTGTGGTTTTATGTGAAAATTCATTTGAGGCAAACCGAACCCACGCCCGGACCCCTTTTAGGCTTTCATTTGGAGTTGATACATGAAATGAATTAGGTTTATGAGTTACCCATGCCTTAGATTTGATAGTTTGACCATTGGATGATCAAAATTCTGACAATTGATCAATAAGAGAATCCGGATACTATTCACGTGCACTGTTTATGCGCATACTGATCACCAAAGGCTTTGAACGATAATTTGCATAATTTCCCATGCTTAATTGTTAATTAAGTAACATGTATGATTGTATAGGTTCGATCATATATGTAAGGTATCGGTTTCCAAAATAGTATAAATTTTAGCAATTAAGTTAATATAATTAACATAATTAAGTTTGTGAGAAGCGGATTTTGAAAAATTTAGAATTTGATCAAAGTATAGGAAGATGGAGAGTTGGGCTCGCCGTGGGCTCTAGCCCAGAAGGAAGCACAAATTCCAACAAGGCCAGGCTCACTGCTGGTTCGAGCCAAACAGAATGCACCAATTCCAAAATGTCTTGTACTCGTTGCTGGCTCGAGCGCATAGGAGGCCCCAATTCCAGCATGCCTACGCTCGTTGAGCGCTCTCTAGGCGCTCAAGTGTGGGTCTAGAAAATTTGCCACCGATGTACTATTCCGTATTTTAAAAATGAAGGGGGAGAGAACGCAGCAGAGAACGAAGGAAAAGAGATGAGAGGAAGCGGAAGGGAAAAGAGGAGAGAAAAGGAATTTTTTCGTTGTTTTTGATCCAATTAGAGTAAAAAAAAATAGTAAATCATGTAGAGACAAGTGTACCCTAACCCTTGTTTTATTTGTTACTATTTTTCGTTCACTCCAAAACTCTCCATTTTTAAGATTCGTATAAAATACCGCTTGTTTTCCATTTTTCTCATGATATTATGAATAAGTGCTTGATTATACATAAGTATTATAATTGGTGAGTTTATTTTTAGCATATGTTATGCATTACATGTCCGGATTGTATCTGTACACTATTCATCAAACCTTAGAATGAAAATTGGAAAAAATAAATATGGAGAAAAATAAATTATGACATTGAAATATGATATTATGAAGTATTTAAATTAATGGACGTATTAATTGTAATATTGCCAAAAGTTATACTGTTAAACATTATTGAGGACCCCAAGATTAGCTGCTAAGTTAAGTTATATGAAGAAAAGTGATCCATGAGAAAAAAAAAAAAAAAAGAATTCAGATGAAAGAGTAAGGATTATGAATATTAAGTTATCTTATGAGAATGTTGAGTCATGAAGTAAGAACATGTGTTAAAGAAAATTATCTGCAATTCAGTTAAAGATTATTCTGAAAGATTTATGTATATGAAATAAAGCGATCGTTAAGAAATAAAGAATGAAGATATGAAATTATTGTAAACCATGAGTTACGAAAGTTTATCAGATAATGATTAATTGAAGACTATATGAGAAGTTAAGTGGCCATAAATGAATGAGTACCAAGACTAAGAATGACTATCTGAAAGATTCAGTTTAGTGAAGTTGTAATGGCCACTAATGAATGAAGCTCAAAGTTAAGAAAATAAGAATCAAGATCCCCAAGCAAAGTAAAAATAGTAAGAAATTGGACTAAGGATCGTTCAGTAGGTAACCTTCTTTGGCCTGCTATGAATATTGCGGTAGAGACCCGAGGATACCCAAGCCAGATATCCTTGCCACTTATTTGATGTGGCCGATTTTCTTGGTAAGCCTTAGAAAATTATAGTAGTAATCGAGGATAACTCCGTCCATGGAGTGATATGTGGTCTGCGGTCATCGGAGCATTGTATAGGAAGAAAATGATATGATATGACCGCCGTCCTCGGGGCATTGTACAGGGAGAAAATGATATGATATCATCGTCATCCTCAAGGCGTTGTACAGGGAGGAAAAGAACCAAGAATTATGAATAAGAAAAAATGGTCCTCATGATGAGGAGGACATATGAAATGATGCATGCATGCAAAAACAAAAACTGAGGCCTTTGATTGTGTGGAGTATTACAATCTATTCTCGATTATTGGCTCCCTTAACTGGTAGGGTCTACCAACCACGGTCCCTCAAGATAATAAAAGAATTTATTCTAAAGGCTAAAGAAAGTTCTAAGCTATTCCATGAATTCCACAAGAACTTCAGAAAGAGAATCATATAAAAGAAAAGATAAAATAAACAAAACACAATCTTGTCCACGAACAGATATTTATGCATCGTTTCATAAATTTGTCTTTTTATATGCATATTCGGAACTTCTAGCATGTTTTCTAACCCAAGAGAAACAAAGATAAGATTTGGTTAAAGCTCATGCTTCGTTCATTTGCATGATCAGTCCCTAATTCCTTCGATGTTTGCCTCATTCATTCATTTATAAATTGTACTTTACATATAAATTTACATGCTTTGGTTTTTATGGTACCTTACTGAGCGTAAAGCTCACTCTTGTTATTTTATCCCCTTCCAGATAGGGACTCATGAGCCGAAATCTGATGAGAATAATAGAGATATAGAATAGCTAAGAAGATAGTCCGATCTCGGAGACTCAAAAGTTTTGGATGTCTTGATGAAATGTGAATGAAAATATTTAATGTTTCCATGAATATTGTGTATTAAATCATGTTGTATCTTATTATATCATAGAATGCTTTCACAAATATGTGTGGATCTAGTTATGCTTCCGCAGGTGTGACGTTGGGTTGATACAGGTACCTAGATGGCATCTCTCTTTTTCATTTAATATAGAAGTTGAAGTACTGTATTGAAACCATGGAAAATATGGCATTTGTTGGTCCTCTGTGTGTGTTGTGGAGTAAATTTGGAAATTTGGATGTCTATATGCATGTACAGGATAAATTAAACAGGTTGTATATTTGTTTTCATCCAATTATAAAGGAAATTCTGTCAAAATTTCTGTAAAAATTTATATATGAAAATATTCATATATTAGTTTAATTTGATTAAGTATGTTATTAACGGAGGGTCTTAAATGATAGTACTTGTTCCGTTACAAATGGTATCAGAGAAAAAGAGATACCTTAGGTTTTGATTTGGATATTGTGCGAAAGGTTAGGTTAGATTAAGATAGATCAACATAAGTAAATGTCGACATAAAGCTGTAAGTCAGACCAGATAAATTTAGTTTTCCTGGCTACTTAACTTAGATTCGAACTACGTTAGGAGTAGTAAGTTCGGTTGTTTATCTTAAGTGCCCTAGTTGTTCCTGAAGTGTGAGCTAACCAGTGTATTTTAATCTTGGAAAGAACATTAGTGATGGCCACTAGATGAGGGCCTGCTCGTGGTGCTGGAAGACCGCAAGGTTGAGAGGAAGAAGTTGATTGGAGGCACCTCAAGGATTGGAATCTAACCAATGCCGAGCTAGAGTTTGAATATGACAGTACCTAATTGAGGTCCAGGTAGTTGGTTTTAGTTCAAGGTTTCAGTTGACCTACTCTGGATTAAAATCTTTAGGTTATTAATCTGCTCAAAAAGGGTTGTTTGAATATGATGATCAAGCATAATGAATAAAGTAGAATTGATCATTTGAGGTTAAAAGATGCTGAGGATTTAGATGGTGTTGTGGTGATCTGATGTTTGGAAGAAAACAAATTGATGTTGTCTCATAACATATAGAAGGTGAAGTTGATGTGGGTGGTTGATATGAAAAGAATTGAACTAGCCACGAAACCGGGTCGCGGTTGGAGTGGTCAACACGATAACTACCCGATCACCCAAGACCCACCAATCATATCACAAGGAGAGGCAAGTTGGGTGCAAGAAGCAAAGAATGGAGGAAAATGTCATTAACTTTAGTAATGGTGATATGGCTTATGTAATTTCCCCACATATTGATCCCCTTGTTATATTTGCACTCGTTTCAGACGGTACTGTAGACTACCAACCGAAATGAGTTTTCGTTGATAATAGAAGTTCCAAGAATTTGTATTACCTAAATGCGTTCTTTAAACTTGGACTCAAGAAGAATCAACTAAATCCTACCGAAGGGCCACTAGATGGCCTAGACAACAAACTCGTGGCTATCCAAGGGACAATACAGTTGAAGGTCACCCTGGGCACGTACCCTAGAATGGCGAGTCACACACTTACCTTCCTGGTTATTGACCTACCCTCCGTATATAATGCTATCCTAGGCCAGCAATGCTTAGCAGTGTTCGGAACCGTCACCTCAATATCGTACTTAAAAATAAAATTTTTAACAACATGCGGTATTGGTGAAGTGTTGGGTGACCAAGTGACTGGACGGACCTGCTACATGTCACAAGCAGTCCCAAGCGACAGCTGAAGGCCTACAGGAGAGTTGGACCATCGAAACGAAGTGACATTACAGCAGGAGCAATCCAACGAAGCCATTGACCTCATACCACTGAATCCAAAGGACCCAGAGAGGTGTGTACAAATAGGGGGCTCACTCACCGGACCCCTGCATGACGAGCTAATAGCGTTCTTGAGGTAGAATGTGGATATCTTCGGGTGTATTCCTGCTGACATGCCTGAAATTTCAGCCAGAGTAATGGTTCACAAGTTGAGTCTCAATCTCAGCCGTAAACCCATCAAGTAAAAGTAGAGAAACCACTCCATTGTAAGCTAGTAGCCATCTAAGAAGAAGTAAGAAGCTGCTGGATGTTGGCTTTATCAGGGAAGTTCAATACTCAGATTGGCTCTCCAGCGTCATCTAGTTAAGAAAAGCAACGTGAAATGACGGATGTGCGTCAACTTCACCGATGTCAATAAGGCCTACCCAAAGGACAACTTCCCTTTGTCCAAGATTAACTTACTGGTTGACTCGATTTCTGGTCACGAGCTACTGAATTTCATGGACATATACTCGGGCTATAATAAGATCAGGATGAGCCTAGAGAATAAGGAACACGCCTCGTTCATGATTGATAAAGGTACCTACTGCTACAAGGTCATTCCTTTCGGTCTAAAAAATGCAGGCACAACTTACCAAATGCTCATGAACAAGATGTTTAAGAATCAGATTGGCCGCAATATAGATGTATATGTAGACAACATATTCGTCAAAAGTAAGGCCACCAGCGACCAAATTCATGATCTGGTTGAATCCTTCAAGATATTCCATACGCACCAGATGAAGTTAAATCCATCGAAGTGTGTCTTCGGAGTGTCCTTAGGAAAGTTCCTGGGTTTTATCATCTCTCAGCGAGGGATCGAGGCATACCCAGAGAAGATCAAGGCCCTCATGGACATGTCTCTACCACGGAGCATCAAGGATGTCCAGAGGCTAATCGAAAGATTAGCAGCGCTGTCGCGCTTCTTGGCTAAGTCGGGAGACAAATACTAGCCTTTCTTCAAGGCACTGAGAGGGATGAAAGTGAACAGTTTCCAGTTGACTGTAGAGTACCAAGCCGACTTCGATGAGTTGAAACAATACCTGACCAGTTCACTGTTGCTGATGTCACAAAGAGATAGAGTAGAGTTGTACCTCTACCTGGCAATGTCAGAGGTGGCTCTAAGCTCTGTTCTCATACGTCGGGACTCCAACACACAGTGGACAATCTACTACATAAGTAAAACGTTAACCGGCGCAGAGACATGTTACCCGCACGCTAAGAAGCTCACTCTGGCACTCGTCTTCTCAGCCTAAAAATTGAGACCGTATTTTTAGGCACATCGCGTGGTCATCCTGGCCAACCAACCATTGAAGGGCATCTTTCAGAAGCCTAATGTTTTCGGACGGCTGGTTAAGTGGGCCATTGAGTTGGCAGAATTTGACATCGAGTTCTAGTTAAGGACAACCATCAGGGACAGGCCCTCATTGACTTTATTGTCGAGACCACAACCCCGATCGTCAATGAGCACCCCACTGAGGACGCAAATTACCACCCAAAAGAGCCAAAATTGGCCCTCAACATGGACAGTTCGTCTACCAATTCAAGCAGTAGAGCCGGAGTGGTCTTAAGGATCCCAGACGAATTTGAGGTGAAATATTCTCTTAAACATGATTTTTCGGACACTAATAATGTTGTCGAGTATGAAGCCCTATTATCCGAATTACAACTAGCCAAGAAGTGCTCAGTTAAGCGACTGACCATCTATAGAGACTCAGAGCTAATCGTTAACTAGATTAATGGAAGCTTCAAGGCATGCAACCCTCTATTGGCTAGATACTTAGCTAAGGCGAAGGATACGATCCGAAAATTTGATAAGCTGAACTTGGTCCACATCCCCAAAACTGAGAACTGGTAGGTCGACCAACTTATTAGAGCAGTGATGGTCAAAAATCTAGAACAATACTCAAGGGACATGAGAGAAGTTTTAAACACCCCCAGCATAGAGGAATAGGAAGCGATGCAAGTCTCCAATGTCAAAGATAGATGACGCCATACTGGAGTTAACTGGTGGATGGAACACTGCTGAAGAACGCAGACAAGTCCAAATGGATCAAAAGGATGACCGATTGATACACCATAGTTGATGGAAGGCTGTATTGTCGAGGGTACTCGATTCTATACCTCCGGTGTCTTACCCTTGAGGAGGCGACTATGCTTTAAGTAAAATTCACCTCGGGATCTGTGGATCACACATCGGTGGCAAGAACCTAGCATTCAAGGTCTTGTGCCAAGGATATTACTGACCCACAATGAGGAAGGACACCCTAGAGTTTGTGAAGAAGTGTGAGAATTGTCAACTCCATGGTAATCTTCACCACCAGCTGTCCACAGAGTTAAAATTCCTCCAAGCTCCTTAGCCTTTCATGCAATGGGGGCTCAATATTCTCGGCCCATTTTCTATCACAACCAGACAAAGAAAGTTCATCATCGTGAACATAAACTATTTCACCAAATGGGTTGAAGCAGCCTCGTTGGCCAAGATTATTGAGCACAACGCCCTAGAATTCATCCGCCAAAGAATAGTGAGCAGATTTGGTATTCCCAATGTTAACGTGATTGACAACGGAACCCAATTTTTGGGAAAGCACTTCACCTAGTATTGTACCAGTCTGGGTATTAGATTGGTCAACACTTCGGTAGCGTACCCCAGGCAAACAGATAGGTAAAACTCACAAATCGTACGCTGCTCTATGGTCTAAAGACCAAGTTAGAGGACACGAGGGGCTCTTGGGTTGGCAAACTGCCCTCCATGTTGTGGTCATACCAGACAACTCCTAAGGAACCAACTCGCAAGACACCCTTCAACCTCTACTATGGAACTGAGGCTATAATACAAGTGAAGATCGAGCTCCCAAGCCTCAAGGTCGAAGCATTCAATTCACTTGGCAATTCCTAAAAGATCAGGCAGCACCTAGATTTGTTGGAGGAAGCCTGCGACGTGGCTAGGATGCACACAGCCACCTACCAACAACGAATCGCTCGCTATTATAACAATAAAGTAAAAGTACCGCAATTCAAAGTTTAAGACTTGGTCTTACGAAGTATAGAGGCTACATACAAGACAGCCAACTAGAACAAGCTTTCCCTAATTTGGGAAGGCCCATTCCTAGTCTCAGTCGTCCTGCTGAATGGAGCATACAAGCTCCGAATCTAGAACGACGAGTTGGTCTCGCAGACGTGGAATGTGGTCCACCCGAAGTGCTATTATCAGTGAAGGCCCAGGTAGGTAATCTAGGTGATGTGGACCATACTTGTAACATTCATTATGATTAATAAAAAATAATTCTTTTTCATTTGTGTTGCTCCATAATTCTCTTTCCTTTCTTTTTCTTTTTCCATGTGAATACTTGCTTGTAGATTGTATAAAATAAATGATCTAAATTACCCCTAAGTCAAACAGATTTTTACTTGCTCATAATTAAACCTTGGTCGTACAAGCAGCCCGTAAGCGGTCGAATTAAACCTTAGCCATCCAAGCAGCCCGTAAGAAGTCGAATAAAACCTTGGTTATTCAAGTGGCTCATTCGCGATCTAATACCAAACCTTAGGGGGCTTAAACGACACATATGACTACCTCCTCCTGCGGGAGATAGTGTAGTTAGTCTACAATGGTCGACAAATCAGAGGGAAAGTGCTCTAACTAAAACCTAGTCGCCTAGAGTCATACATGGGTAGCGTCACCTAATGCGAAAGCTAAACTTGTTAAATAAAGTGTGCTCGTATGTGAAGATGTCGTGATACAACTACTCACCTTGATGTCTCCGCGAGAACTTAGGTCCATTTGAGAGCGCAACACACGTTCGAGCAGCTGGACTGCGATGATTAGTGTTACGGCCAGCCGCCCTATACAAAGTATACTAAGTCGACTGGCCAGCGCATGTGGTAAACGACTAAAGAGAAAGCAGGATAAAGTCAGAAAATACAATACGTCAATAAATTTGGTGTTTTATTAACAAAGTACAACGAAAAACAAAAGTACAAAAATCCTAACTAAGGAGCAGAGCTCCCAAGAGAACGCAGAAAAGGCCCTTGTGCATGCTGAGCGAAGTCAACTAGGTCCTCACACCGCTGGGCACCACAGTTCATAGGGTCAAGGACGCCATCAGGAAAGTCTGGATCGATCACCTTGACAATATGGCGACAAATGCTAATGTATTCCCAGAGCCTAGCCCACAGTGTCTGAGTGACCTCCTCGGGCGTAAACGGGTGGACATCTCATTCTCTAGTATGACAATCTTAACTCGAAGCTCACCTGTGAGCCCCTCCGCCCAAGCAGCCCTCTCTTCCAGCCCCGTTAACTGTGCCCTAAGCTCTGATAGCTCCAATTGGAGTGCAGTCTTCTCCTCCTGAAGCTGTCTAACTTCAGTGCTCAGCTGGCTATTTTGCTCCTCTAATTGGAGAATCTCCTCATCCCAGTCTCTTATCACTGCATCCCTCTAGCGCAGTTCCTTACACATAGCACCCAATATCTTGTCTTCCTGTAAGAAATCAAAGAAGTTAGGAAAAAACAACAAAGGAATAAGAGAGGCAGAGCACTGAAAAGTTACCAAGAAGACTCGTTGTTGCTTCCTTCCTGATTGGCCCCATGACTCAGGACCTGCTGGAGGGGAACTTGGAGTGGCCTCTTCCTAATACTACCCCATAGCGGCTTCACTGGCGAGCTCCAGCGGCAGGACATCTAGGAGACTTAGAGCAATGGCCTCCTGTGTCGACTCTGAAATGATGTCAACCACCTCAGCAAGTACTCCAGTGGCTGACTCTTCTCGCTCAGCAGACGGCTCCGCAGCTTGCTTTTCTAACCCAGCGACTTCAAACAGCAGCTCCACTGGTGCAACAGGCACCACCAAGTCACCTTGCAATGATGCCTCAACATCAGTGCTTCCCGTAGCAGCTCTCTCAATGACTACAAAATCATCCACAGAAACCTCAACCCCAGAGTGCTCTCCAACCCTAACAAGTTGCCCGGCCATTCTGTAATCTGGCTCGGTGGAAGACAAGGAGGCAAGCTCAGCTGGTACGGTCCTCTTCTTCCTTGGGCTACTGGGAGCATCCCTGATCACGAGAATGTCGGCCTCACCAATAGTGAGAGCATCAGCCTTCCTCTTGCGCTGTGGCGTCGTCGGTGGTGGAGGTCTGATCTTCTAGACAGGTCAAGAAGGCCCCCAACGAGCTCTCCTGGCTTCCTGCCTTGAGACCAAGTGATCCCCCTTGAACTCGGAGAGATGCACATTCACCAGCTGCAGTATTGGCTCCACTGCCTCCACCTCTTTCTTCATTGGCTTCCCGATGAGACTATCAGGGACCTTACCCCAATCCCGGGATAAGGGCTAGCTGTTAGCAATATGAACAAAGGAGAATGATCCTTCTAGTTCTTAAGGGAGTCGTAGATCGCGCTGCTAATACGCAACTCCCAGGGAGACAAGGAGATTTGGTTACTACTCTAGGTGAATCAGAACATCACCCTGACGGCCTCCATCGTCAGCAACCGTGAATGGTGGTGAAAGAATATACATAACAAATAAAGATATCACACCACATTGGCGTGAAGCCGTGCGATAGGAATGCCAAGCGCCGTAAAAATTAGGAGTAACTTCTTTGGTACAGGGAGGTGAAGCCCACTTCTCAGGGATGCCTCATACACAGTAATGTAGCCATCAGGCAGAGAGCAGGCTTTGTCTTGCTCAATGGGCATCAAGAACACAACGTGAAGTGGGATGTTGAACTCAATATACAACTCTCTTACCTAACCGGTGGAAATGACTGTGGAAATTTTGGAGATGGAAGAAGCCATGAGATCAGAAGTAAGTGGCAGAAAACACATACTTGAAATTTTTGAGAACAAAGGCATGGAAATTTTGAATTGATGCACAGTTTTTATAAAGTTCACAACTGTCGAAGTAGGGTAGTGTATCGAAAAGGTGCGCCCATCATTATGGATACGTGTTGATTCCGAAGAGGGCACAGTCAAATCGAATCTTCTAGTGATTTAATTACCGAGATTACAAATTTCTTGCATGATGACACATGGCAAAGTATTGAAGCAGTATTGCAGACTTTTTGATTGCCTGTCCGGCGGCATAATGTAACAACGCATCAATTCAATCCACCAATTCTCCAAATTCTGATATTCTGATATGACGGTCAACGAATCTGGTTAATGCTCTCTTCAACATAGTTCTCCTGATTCTGATATGATGACCAATGAATCTGATCAACTCTCTCTTCTGCATAGTTTTCCGAATTCTGATATGACGGTCAACGAATCTGGTTAACGCTTCCTTCAACATAGTTCTCCGGATCTTGATGTGGCAACGCTCTCCTTCCGGCTCAGTTCTCTGAATTTTAACATTGCGTTCAACAAATCCGATCAATGCTTTCCTTCCGATTCAGTTCTCCGAATCTTGACGTTGCGGTCAACGAATCCGATCAACATTTCCTCTAACTCTATCTTCCGAATCTTGACGTTGCAATCAATGATCATCAAACCCGAAGCGAAAAATAAAGAGCACGTATGAAGATGAGGGATGAAGACCAAGAGTCACTGCTAGTTTCCTCATCAAACTTACCATTACAAATTACACAGCCGGACGCATCCCATTGTGAACATGTTGGAGGCCGGAGTCCAAGGCCACTAGCACGAGGGGCTAGTGATGGGGATGCCAGTAATAGGCTGGCCCATAAAGGAGGAAACAGCTCAAATCTAGCAGCGACTTGTTTCTACCTGGGATGGTCAACGCTATCATTGACCGACGGAGTAGCAAGTGGACTGGTAGTGGTCCAAGATCAACGACGGCCCATCTGAGCCTGGGATGGTCAACGCTGCCGTTGACCAGAGAAGTGGTAAGTAGATCGGTAGTGGCCTAGGATGAACGCAGCCCATGCCTAAATCGGCCCACGCATCCCTTTTCAGCCACAATGGTCATCTGTCCTAATTTTTCGCATCTCTAAATAAGACAATATCCCCTATAATAGTAACCTCCCAGAATCAGAGTACATCCCGGAATGAAGGCTCGAGTATCTACATTCAATCTGTAAGGAAACCCTAACGGTTACCATACGTAGAAGGAATGAGATCTACCGCCTTGACCGTTACAACCAGGAATGGCACTCACGCCTACACAAGAAAGTCAACGATCTTCCCACGGAAGGCGGGCATCCAATCTCGTTGTGTAAGGAAGGCAACCCAAGGTCATGACTATAAATGGCCATGGGAACTTACTCCAGAGGCACGCTTTCTCTTGTCCACTAAATGCCCTCAAGCAAACTTAAGCTCTCAGAAGCTTTCTAAACTCTCAAGCATTCCAACGCTCTCTCTCTCTTTTTCTCTGTTACTAGTTTCCTACAAGTTCAGTACTTAGATAAACTGCTCTTCACGAAAATCTAAAGCCACTCTCTCTACGAGAACACTCCCCACCTACAACACACTCCTAACATTCATTTCTACATTCTCTATATTCACATTCTATTCTCGGAAGGCTATTTACTGACTTGAGTATTAGAGTTTTTTCGGTATGATCAAATTTTACCGTCACTTGACCTCTTATTTCACGTTGTGGTGTGTAAGATCCAAAACTCTGATGATAGATATTGGAATCCGACAGATAGCTTGACTCGAATCTATTTAAAACTTGGATCTATGATGCATCAACTCTAATACCATAACTTGTTATGTCCTTGTTCCAAAAGGTGAAATTTAAAATATATCATGATTAGACTTTAATCAAAATCCATGAATAAAATATTTCATCAGCCAACATAATCACAATCCAAACAACCAGGACATGATTTTACAACAAATATTGTTAAACCATCTGATGATAATTATGACAAAATCTAGAATAAAAAAGGTACACTAAAAGTGACTCTAAAAACTCATGACTAAAACACTTGAAATCTAAAAGAATAAGCATCTCGTAATTTGATAAAAAAAAATATCTATCATTGATAGCCAAACAGAGTAAGCAAAGGCACACAGCCAATACATACATGTCGTCCAAATTCTAGTATAGCCAACTGTTAAACAAACATTAGAATATAATTAAATATTCTAAGAACTATTTCTTCGTGAATAGCATTCCTGATATTTAAAAACCCCTATAAATGCATCCATCATCTGTTAATCTAGAATGATTTTGAAAATATTTATAAATGTGAATTTAAAGCTTGATGAAACA
>JAODPA010135271.1:0-16435 GCA_025585075.1 Nepenthes mirabilis
GATATTTCAACGAATCCATCACATCCGATCTCTATACAAAATTAAATTGAACTCACTTAAAATTAATAGCGCATTAATTATCCTTATTTATAACTATATTTAGTAAAGAGTTTAATAAACCTGAGTCGAAACACTAATGTGTTGCAATCCTTCCTATTTAAAGAATTTTGTTATCTCGAATTAATGTGAATACTTATTTTTAATGTCCTCATTTAATTCCCATATTGTCTCAAACTTGCTGTAATGTCCCAATAAGATCCTCATTATAAAAATCCTTCCTTATGTTCCAATATCTGCATCAACTATTCCTTGAAAGATAAGTCCAGTCAAGCATGGTTAAAATATCTCTTTATTCCAAAACACGTCTTATAATTCCATGGTGAATCCTTCATGGATACTACATCATAATCCTCAAACTATAATTCTTTTATCTCATATTAACGTAACTTTTAAAGTTAGGTTGAGTTATTGGACAACGTCCACATATCATATTAATTTTTTCCCGTGGTCTTTTGTATAATATTGAGTCCTATAATCTTTCATATTTTAATAACCTTTTAGCCAATCAGTGGTCAGCACTATCTTCTATACCACAACTACTTAAACCTAACACGTTGAAGTAACTCAAATAAAACTTTTACACACTACTTGAATATTTATCTAACACATAGGACATTTTAGTTTACAATCATACATTAAATCGATTTAATATTCATTCTGAACTATCTAATATTTATACTATATTTATCAAAAATATTAGTCTACACTTAAATTATTTTGTGATCTTAGATGACTTCAAAAACCTAACTACAAAATTTGATATCAATTAACTTGGCTTTTACTTGGGTAATGATCATGGATTGAAATTTTCCTCTAACCTTAGGCACTCCGCCCTTTTTTTGTCCTTCTATAATTCCATTTGACCCAATTCTAATCTTTTTTTTTTTTTTTTTATTTCACATCATAGATTTGTACGGCTAGTAGTTTGATGATAATAATCAGCCAATAGCATTGTAAATTATTACATGTGTAATTATCTTTATCACCATTTACCTAAAAAATGAGTTACAGCATTTAAATTGTATAATTTCTTTATATGTCCTTATGACCATCAAACTTGTCCAAAGGATTTGTTATACTCTTTTTATTCTATGGATCTAAACGCATTTTGATAATTCGATCTTTCTCTTATTTTCTTCTTTAAACAATATATTTTAGATATTTTAAAGGTCAAAATCTAGAAATCTCAAATTACAATCTAACTCTATGGTAATTGGCTATTTGACATATTAATTGATATGTCCATGATTCCATCATTTAGTTAGAAAATACAATTCTAAAAATACCACAAGAAATAAAAAAAAATTCAAATAGTTTCACTCATGCCATGATTTATTATGAATGCTCCACATTCACAACTTAGTACTTCTAAGTTTGAAATAATATTACAAATATGGTTAATTTAAACCACTAACATCATAGTTCATCGTTATTTTGCCTAACAATCTGTTGCGTCCGATGAATCTGGCCGTACGTCGAACAGAGTACGAGGAACTCGTTTAAGCGCGCAGGCGGGCATATTGGAGCAACACAAAATAAGTAGAACTCGAATAGCGAGAGAAAGTACGGGGACAGTGGGAGAATATGCCTGTTTACGTGGAAAACCCCTTAATCTGACGAGGGGTAAAAACCACGGTAGCGGACGAGCAGCCCGAGAAATCTCACTATAGTAAAGAGAAGATACAATGGGTGCCTGGGAAACTTTCACGTTCTCAGAGTGTTACAGCGTAAGGAGGCAAACTTCTCTCTTTTCTCTCCTCTCTTTGCCTTTGTTTTTCTCTGGAGGGTCCTTGCTCGAGTGTGAGTAAATGGATCCAGAATCAAGTCCCTTATTCAGTTGCTAAAATAGGGTATTTAGAAGGAACGTGATGCCGTAAGGGAGGCGACACGTGGCACTGGCGTGTCAGGGTTGCCTGCCACCATCGCCACCACTGTGGGTGCGGCTGTGACAGGGACATCTGTCACAGTCCGCAGATGTGGCGCTCAGAGGCGCATGGCCTGCAGGTACGACGTGTCAGGAGCCGTTGGTCGCTTGTGGCAGCATGCACCGCGCAAGCTATCTGAGCTGGCGCTTGGGTCATTTTGGCTTTTCTGGTAGTCCCCGACCTCAAACGGATCTCGGTGTCCGTTCGGGTTGTCGGGCGCTTGGAAACAAGTTAGCCATTTGAATTTGATCGAGCTTGCGGGCCTTTTGGGCCAGCCTTCTTACGTGACTCTTTGGGCCTACGTCTGCGATTTTGAGCCTTGGGTTCCAGGACCCATCACAAGCCCCCCATGTCAAGCGGTTCGAGGACTTAGCTGTTTGACATGCCTTGCAAACATCTTCCTGCCGTGATAGACCGCGGTCTTCGTCTTCTGCTGGCACGAAAGATGTTCGAGATCTTCTTGTGAACACGAGACCTATCTTTCGCCGCCGTTTCATCTTGTCGGGGAGCATTGAATGTGATAGGCGATTGATGTGACGTTGCCTCGGGAAGCCCTAAGGCCTGCGCTCGCCTACTGTGTATGGGGAGCTAACGCGTGGGATGGTCATGATGAGGGCGCCTGTTTATTTGTTTGAAAATTTCTTTAAATTTTCCGTCGCGTCCTCATTCATTCCTCGCGTTTCCTTCTTTCTTTCCTTAGCGTTCTTTGAGAACCTTCACGACGCTTTGTTTTCCTTGCTTGCTGCCATGGCTCCCGATGTTAATGATATTGCCTCTTCCCTTTCTTCTCAAGATCTCGAGCAGGTCAGGGCAAAATACAGCATCCCCGCGTCTGATTCGATGGTAGTTCCAGGAGCCGCAAAGAGGGCGCGCAGTCCTCCAGGCGGACACATAGCTGTTTACGAAGTCCACCCAATGTTGCGTCCGATGAATCTGGCCGTACGTCGAACAGAGTACGAGGAACTCGTTTAAGTGCGCGGACGGACAGATTGGAGCAACACAAAATAAGTAGAACTCGAATAGGGAGAGAAAAGTACGGGGACAGTGGGAGAATACGCCTGTTTACGTGGAAAACCCCTTAATTTGACGAGGGGTAAAAACCACGGCAGCGGACGAGCAGCCCGCGAAATCTCACTATAGTAAAGAGAAGATACAATGGGTGCCTGGAAAACTTTCACGTTCTCAGAGTGTTACAGCGTAAGGAAGGCAAACTTCTCTCTTTTCTCTCCTCTCTTTGCCTTTGTTTTTCTCTAGAGGATCCTTGCTCAAGCGTGAGTAAATGGATCTAGAATCAAGTCCCTTTTTCAGTTGCTAAAACAGGGTATTTATAAGGAACATGATGCCGTAAGGGAGGCGACACGTGGCACTGGCGTGTCAGGGTTGCCTGCCACCATCGCCACCACTGTGGATGCGGCTGTGACAGGGATACCTGTCACAGTCCGCAGATGCGGCGCTCAGAAGCGCATGGCCTGCAGGTACGGCGTGTCAGGAGTCGTTGGTCGCTTGTGGCAGCATACGCCGCCAAGCTATTTGAGCTGGCGCCTGGGTCATTTTGGCTTTTCTGGTGGTCCCCGTCCTCAAACGGATCCTGGTGTCCGTTCGGGTTGCCGGGCGCTTGGAAACAAGTTAGCCATTTGCATTTGATCGGGGTTGCGGGCCTTTTGGGCCATCCTTCTTACGTGACTCTTTGGGCCTGCGTCTGCGATTTTGGGCCTTGGGTTCCAGGACCCATCACAATCTATTTACTATGCTTTATCTACATAGCTGGAATCTTTAAGCAATTTTTTCCCTCCATCATAATGTATAAAAAAAATAGCTCTAGACCATTAATGTAAATTGTGGATGAATTTGAATCTTTCATGAAGGAATTAATCAATTTATTACAATTCTCAGATATGCATTATAAATCTTTCAAATTGCAAAGTTGCAGTCTCACAACCTAACAAGTATCCTTAACATAATATTAAACAAATTAATAGTTTTTATAACTCTCGTGTTATTTGGTGCTATCTTTTCACAGCTTACGACATTGATCGCTATATTCATCTGCTTAATTGATATCCAACTTATAGTCGTATGTCTTTTCTTATGGTCTATCAAGTTCCTCAATGCAGTTTAGGCCCACTCTATAATAAATCCAAAAAATAAATCCACTTCCTTATTGAATATTGAAGCCGAACTCTAAGACAACCGCAATCCCAATTAACTCCTTAAAATGGTTTGGTTATTTAGTTTATTACATCTTACTTGATCAACTCATAAAATAGATCTTTGAAATGATAATAGAACACATCCTAACAATCATTTATATAAAATGTCACTAAAGTCCTCCAAACGTCAAATAATAATTAATGAAACCTATGAAATTTCAAATCTTCTCTATTTTATGATTTATCAAAATTAATAATTTCCTAGATACATTCACTGGTATGCTTTTTCCTCAAATAAAATGGCTTATGAATGCCATCTCCACAAAATATAGACATAAAGTCATCAAACAAGTATATACCTCAAAGTTTAGTAAATCAATCATCAAATACTCCTCCATACAAATACCCTTAGAGAAAACTAAATATCATTAATATCCATAATTTATTTATCCAAATGCACTTTGAATGTCAGATCGATTGGCCCAAAAATATTTTGTATTTTTAGTATTTGCATTTCACTTTGAATGATCTCTCTAAGATATTATTATCTTGGGCTTGCAACTCATGATTCTTGATCATATGCCACATTTTAACATATTCAACTATTTACTATTTAACTTTAAGTTCTCGATTATTGGCTCACCTAACTTTTCATAGTTGCAAATGCTATGAATGTTCTCTACTCACTTCACAATAAATATGTGACGTATCGTATTTTTACATGAAAATTCGGTAGAGTTTTGATTATAGTATGGACGTTGGCCAAATACAAAACCTGTAAAATAATCCTGTACAATAAATATATAACTTCCATATTCCAAAAACTCATCAATGATCAAACTCCAACTTATAGACAACACAAAAAATTCAACATAGGATCCCAAAACCGCGCCACAATCATTCCATGGTGCCAATGTTATGTCTCCGACATAACATCGGACACAGAAAAATGGCACTAAGTACCTGAAACAAATCATAAAAATTTACGAAAGTATAAATATCCATCGGTACAATGGAAACTACGGATATATCCTTATCATCGACATCATCATATGCATACATTCGTAAATAAAATTCAATAGAATTATAGAATAATCTCATCAGAAGATATAAGACTGCAAAACTAAATCCTTAAGATCGTCTTCGAGCCAACCGACTCAAATGTTCTATCTTGCATCAACGAGTGCAACTCATACTCATTTGAGAAAGAAAAACAGTAATGGTGAGCAAAAATTTCAGTAAGACATATATATATATCAAAGGACATGCATATTTTCATATTCAAAATATAATAATACATATATGAATGAACAAGAATGCACATGAGATTGCAAGACATAATTCAAAAAGGAATACTTTCATTGTTCATTCCAAATTTCTTTAATTCATTTTCTTTTATCTTATCTTAGTCATCAATTTATACCAAAAACCTATTTCATTTGGGGGCCAAGGTCAATATGCTTCACTGATAGAGAAGCGGTCGGTCGTAACCTAAATTATTTTTGCTCTTACATAATCAAAAGCTATCTCCTACTATTCATGACCTAGAGACAAGCTATCTACATATAACCTCTATAGATTAGGCCATAGTTGCAATACAGATCCAAAACAAACAACGACCGTCCACTATAATATAGTAAGGCATGCCAAGGAATATCACCCATAGTAATCCTTAAGTTTTTACTATAATATTTTGGCATGTTAAGGTTTATTATCCATGATTCCTAATCCAAGTTCTTAGTTCCTTATTTCATTAGGGAATTCTATTCTTAAACACAAAATCCTTTGTTTTTACTTTATTGGAGAATATTTCATAAGCAATCAGATTACTGTTTCGAAGAACAATTCATAGGCCAATCACTTAATTACAGAATTTCTTTCACCATCAGATTTCCTTTTCTTAGGCATATTTCAATACAGATTTTCACATTTCTCGTGAGTTTGGGTCCTTACGCGATCATAGTTCATAGATAATTCTTCTTTAGAATTTGGGGGATTTAAAAATTTATTTTTATTTTATGTCAAATAGAATTATATGGCTTCCAATCGATAATCCTTTCATAATTGGTTCATGACATGATTTTCAGAATATATTCAATTAACATTTTCGTAATATATACATAAATATTCATAATGTTTGGAAAGTAAAGAAGCCTTACTACCGTAAGCTAAACGTAACTTTAGAGCATTCAGGTATCAAATACTTTTCCAAAAGTATGTTATATAATTTCTAAAGTTAGAACCATGCATAAGTTATGGTTAATTTGGATAAATCCCAAAGGGAGCATAGGTTAGAGTTCCGATGAGTATAAAATCCTACAAAACTATAAATTCAGACACCCAATTGATAAATTAATATATTCATGGTGCAGATAAAAATATCCTAAGACTAATTTATGCACAAATCCCAATTTAATCGGTGAACTCCTCCTGGGCACGGGTTTAGGGTTCCGTATCCGAAAGCGGGTCAAAATTACTAAATCAAGTGCGAAATTCACATATTTGCATGCCCGGGTCATGGATAACAATTATCTAAGGTCAAATTATGCATAAAATCAGAAATAAACGATAAAACGTGTTCGGGCACAAGTTGGGGTTCTAGGTTGTGAAAAACCGCTCAAATCTCGATATTCGGATATGAAATTGATGTATTTTCATACTTAAAATATGGGTAATATAATATATAAATTTATTCGGGTATCATAACGAGGATACCCAAAGAAAATAGAATAAAAGTATAAGAAAATGAAAGAGGAGATTATGGGGGTACTTGCCTTGACCAAATCTATTACTTCTCTGATTGGCGTGAGCTCAAAATCGGACTCTGGGACCTCAGATTTCCCCTTCTCTCTCTTCTCCTCCTCCCTCTCTCTCTCTCTTTCTCCTTTGGCTCATCCGAAATGGCCAAAGAAAAGCCTGCCACGCGTTTAAATTGTGGGTTGGCACACGTGTGCAAAGCCGGTGCACGGCAGGCGTGCCTGCGCTGTTTCCAACGCCTTGCAGGCGTTGGCTCACTGGCTTGGGCGCCTGCGGCACAGGCTGAGGCGCTCGGCAGACATTCCCCCGCCAACACCTTCCACGGTCCCGAAACTTAATTTTTTCACATAAATTAAACTCACTCTTGATTAAATTATCCGCATACATGATGTTTGGGAGCCGGTACATTATAATTACCCCCATTAATAAAATTTCGTCCTCAAAATTTGATAAATCTCAATATTTACGATTAGAAAAAATCCTTTCAGAGTTCTTTTTCATAATCCTATGTCACATCCTTGATCAATGACTCATCCTAAGGGGCCTTATACAAATAAATTATCCTATCTCAATATCCCATGTTTCTTATCCAAACCTATATTAGAACATTATCATAAAACCAATTTTTGATATTAAACTGCGGTTTAACTCGATCATATACTTATTTTTCTCAATCATTAAATCATGGGAGACTTAATAATAACCCATAAAATCTAAAGGCAACCCAATTCTACTGACTATTTTCTTGACTTAATTCAATACCTCGAACAAGCTAATAAACTTCTATGTTAGTTTATCTTAAGCCTCGAAAATGATCGATCACATGGAATCTCAATCCTATATAAAATCCTTAGGCCATGGGCCAACCTGCTACTGTTGCGCCAATCTAATTAACTATATACTTATACATTCAATTCCGCTTGCAAGTCTCATCTATTGGTTCATATCAGACACATAGGTTATACAGATACTACAAACCTACGAAAATTTCAAAGATATTAATATATCTAAGGAAAAACATACAATCCTCAAATTATAACTAACATAGGAAATATAATTGAAGTAATTATCCCAATATTTTGGTACAGTCTCAAGCTATCATCGAAACCTCAAAACTCAAGCACCTAGCAACTCATCACCCTTTTGGAATACTGACAAGCCAACTTATTTACTCCAACCGAATCATCCAATTTCACAGTAAATGGACCGATCTCGCTAGCTAATCTACTCTTATCCAAACACCTAAAATCTTTGTGTTCTAATAACCCTGAAACAAAACCATAGGGATTTCTTGTCTCATAATTTTCTTAATTGAACTACTCTAAATACAATTCTGTTTCCCGAATCAAAAGCACAACATCCCATTTGTCCTGATATTGAAACCTACTTACGGTTCACCTGACAACATTTCCTCCGAAGCATTGAAGACGTATCCAATCTGAATACTCCCATATCAAGTCATCGGTACTAATGCTCATTTTCCTTAGCAGATACTGAGATTTTTCCTCGCATTCTTAAAGTAGAGTCACTCGTTTTCCTTGATGTACGATCATTTCTTCCATATGGCACAAATATTCAGATCCTCCATTAACTAAGTCTAAAATCATTACCTATAAGTCCTCAAAGTAGGTACCTCGATTGGCAACTCCAAGGAACGGGTGGAGTAATTCCGATCATAGACCTCTCCTCCACGTAATCCAAAGGCATCCTCCCACATATGATGCAGGAAAATCACAATCCTAGATTTTCTTCAGAAGTATCATATTCTTTTATAACTCATTTGATCCATTAGGAATCAACCCAAGGACATGAGTGACAATTTACCTTTTATTCCTCGAAAACTATGTTCATGTATCTCATCTCAACAACTACTGAATGCTTCCAAGCCATACACCCCACGGATGTTGCAAAACCTCGAGGAACACTTAACGGATATTCCTTTTGAATTCACCTAGATCTAAGAGAAATGGACGCTTCTACGACATCAATCAATCCTTCCCAAATGAGCCATTCCTCAAAGCTCTTTAGAACCACATCTGGGCTATCGAAGGTATTACATGCTCAACACAACACTTTCCTACTCAAACGAGCTCATGGCTATCGGCCTTCCTAATCCATGATACCATCCTCAAATAGAGTTCATACATCCTCACAATCTTATGAACTTCTTCGATGGAATTTCACGAAATCGACCCAAATGTGGCCGAAAGATCCACCGTCTTAAATCCACCTAATTACTAACGAACCTTCAAACCCAAATGGAATTTTTCGATTTCATAATAGTCGTATCCTTATCTCGAATACAGCCACGGGCACAATCTACATTAATCCACAATCAACAATACTATGGATATGGATCGATCTTAAAAATCATCAAACCCTTACAATAGATCAAATAATTCACCTATTCATTTACAATGCCCGCTTATTAAGTCATTAATCTCCTAGGCGACTTGATTTTATTATTCAGAGAGAACCTCATCGGTCTGTCTTATTTACCTCGAAAGTTCTAGAACATCCCACAACGACACAAAACTGGTGCTTCCTCAGCTTTGCATGGAATTCTCAACGATTGGCGTCGATTTCGATGCAGTCTCAAATTATCGATTAAACGATAATTCAGTCTAATCTTCCTTTCGAGAATATCCTCAAATATTCACATAACTAAAACTCCTTAATAGCCACAAAATGACCTCCAAACGTGGTCTTATATACCAATTAAACTTGGCGCAAATCCTCATTAGACCCCTTACAGGTAAGACGATACTAATTTCTTGATACCTCGATCAATTCGGACACATACTCCAAATTTCACAACCCATTTACAGGATGTATTATCTTTGCCAATCCAATTCATGCCAGCATGGCAGTTCGCTGACCAAACTACCACCAAAATCAGATCAAAACTTGATACCTCAAAACAAATCAATTCAACCCAGTCAATCATATCTACGGATCCAAGAAAATATCATAGACCTTGATACCGCTAGTACCAAGCCTAGATCTTTAAATAAATAATGAAAATTAGGAAACACAAATGAGAATGTAGATTTGAAATTTCAAAGTGATACATGTACTACAACATCAAATTTTGGGAGTCTTACCTTCCATCACTGTAAACAACATATTTACCTTATATGCTATCACCACAAAATTTTGATCCAAGGCATTGGACTTCTTCACTGTTCGGTTAGTGGATATGAACAATCCTCAATCTAGTGACCAAGTTGTCTACGACTTTGAATATACTCCCAAAATCTCTTCAGGAAGATATTTATCCAGAGAAATATCCATAAACATATACCACAATATATCTTTATCATCCTGGACACTGGGTCACCACAACTAGATAAACAGACCTATCTTCTAATTCTAGTTTAGTCCTAACCTAAGTCATTAATGTTAGGGTAACTAGAATTACCCAATCTAACTTAATTATCCTACACATTCATCTACTTATTCAATTTTTCTTATTCTATCCAAAACTTCCGCATAATATTCCGATTAAACCTAAGGTATCTCTTTTTTGATACTAACTGTGACGTACCTTATTTTTAACCAAAAATTTGATAGAGTTTCAACAGTAATACAGACATTGGCCAAATACAAAACCTGTAAAATAACCATGTACAACAAATATACAACCTCCATATTCAAAAAACCCGTCAATGATAAAACTCCAACTTACAGACAGTACAAAAACTCTAACACAAGATCCCAAAATCGCCACAATCTTTTCATGGCTCCAATGTTATGTCTCAAGATATAATATCAGATATAGAGAAATGCCACTAGATACCTGAAATAAATTATAAAAATCTACGAAAGTATAAACATCTATCGGTACAATGAAAACTACACTATGGATATATCTTTATTGTTGACATCATCATATGCATACATTCGTGAATAAAATTTAATAGAAATATAGAATAATCCTATTAGAAGACATAAGATTGCAAAACTAGGTCCTCAAAATCATTTTCATTGTCTTCAAGCCTAACCGACTCAAATTTTCTATCTTGTAATAGTAAGTGCAACTCATACTCATCTGGAGGGAGGAAAATAGTAACAGTGGGCCAAAATCTTAATAAGGCACATATATATATCAAAGGACATGTATCTTTTCATATTCAACATAAAATAATACATATATGAAAAAATAGGAATGCACATAAGATTGCAAGATATGATTCTGAAAAGAATACTTTCGTTGTTCATTCGAGATTTTTTTAGTTCATTTCATTTTATCTTATCTTAATCATCAATTTATATCAAAAACTTATTTTATTTGAGGGCCAAGGTCAGTAGGCCTCACTGATAAAGAAACAATCGGTCGTAACCTGGATTGTATTTGCTCATACATAATTAAAAGCCATATTCTCCTACACAATTATTTAAGGTCAAATCATGTATAAAATTTGAAATAAACGGTAAAACAGGTCCGAGAGTGGGTCAGGGTTTTGGGTTGCAAATAAGCGCTCAAATCTCGATATTCAGACATAAAATCGATATATTTTCATACTTAGGTCATGGGTAGTATAATATATAAACTTATTCAGGTATCGAAACGAGAATATCCAAAAAAATAGAATAAAAGTGTAGAAAAATAAAAGAGAAGAGTATGAGTGCACTTATCTCGACTCGATCTATCATTTCTCTAACTAGCTCGAGCTTAGAATCGGACTCTGGGACCTCAGATTCCCCATTCTCTCTCTTCTCCTCCTCCCTTTGTCTCTCTCTTTCTCCTCCTGCTCGTCCAAAATGGCTGAAGAAAAGCCTGCCGCACATTTAAATCGTGGGCTGGCACTCACGCTTGCGCTGTTTCTAGCGCTTGCCCTGGGTACTTGAGTGCCTGGTAGGTGCTTGCCCACGGGTTCGGGCGACTGTGGCATAGCTCGAGGCACCCGGCGGACCTTCCCCGTTGACACCTCTTACGATCTCGAAACTTAATTTTTTCATATAAATTAATCTATGTTTTGTTCAAATTAATTCTATTATTTGCATATATAATATTCGAGAACCGGTACATTACAAAATATTTGGCATATAATGTCAACATTTATAAAAATATATCCAAACATTCTTCTCCATCGAGATTAGAAATGATAATTCCTATTGACTTAAGTGGATACCGTGGTTTGATGCCGTTGCCATGGCTATGCATCTCATTAATCAAGTGCCTTCCAAAGTCTTAGATTTTGAGGCTTTGCTCCAAGCCTATCAACTCATGTTTCATTGCCTATAATATCAATGATACCTTCTCGGTTGTTTGGTTTCATAACATTTCTTCACCTTAATAGGAGTAGTACATAAAATTTAATCCATCTGCTTTAAATAAAAAAGGATACAGATGCTATGATCTGACAACAAAATGCACCTATGTAATTGTGGATGTCGTGTTCCTTGAATCTGAAACCTTCTCTCCACCGATATGAAATTCTTCTCTTCAGAGGGAGCTGAGATGAAGAGCTGAATTGGCTGTAATTTGATTGGCCAAGGTTGACTGATGAATCATATACAGATGAGGAACTACGTACAAAGACATTGCAAAATGCCCCTCTTCTGACCATTGAGGATCGAGTACAGTTAACAGCACTCGATATGTCACTTGGAGCTAACACAAAACCCCCTCTCTCATTAATACCAAAAAGACCCATCTCCTTAATATCTTTAGGGTAAGCTCCCCTATCACACCTTCTAATTTTGACATATGCGTACTCCTGTTGGTTTCGAGTTACCTTCATGCAGAATTATGGCAAACAACCACAATAATATTCTCTGGGCTTTGAGAAATAGAGGTTGAAGTACAAAAATTGCCAACTATGTATCAAACAAAAAGCTTCTCAAACCTCTAAAATTCTTTGCGCATGAGATCTCTTCTTGTCGTGTTCCTACCATTGTTAAGGAAGCTCTAATTGGCCCTAACTAAGTTCACCCTATGAAGGAAGAGATGGAAGCATTGTAAATAATAAAACCTAGACACTTTCTCCTTTACCCAGATGAAAGAAAATAGTGGGACGTCGATGGATGTTCTCTAGCAAAGTCAAATCCGATTAATTTATTGAATGATATAAAGAAAGATTAGTAGCGAAGGACTATACACAAATATATGAAATAGACTATGAAGAGACTTTACTAGTGGCCAATTTAATACATTAGGGTCATGTTGTTTCTTGCAACTAATCTTAATTGGCTACTATACCAATTTAATATAAAAAATGCCTTTTTCCATGGTAAGATTGAATAGAAAATCTACATGGATGTTCCACCAAACTACACAACAATTTTAGAAACTAAGGTTGTGTGTAGGTTACAACTAACAGTATCCAAATTAAAGTAGTCCCTTTAAGCATGGTTTGAACAATTTAGCCTGTTAATGAAGACATATGGTTTCTAACAAAACAACTTAAACGATACGCAATTACTAAACATCATCTAGGCAAATTAATAGCCTTGGTAATCGATGTAGATGACATTATTATGACAAGAACTGATTAAGAAGAAATATCTAGACTTCAAGAACAATTGGTGACAAAATTTGAGATAAAAATATAGGAAGACTTAAATTTTTTATCGGTATTAAAGTTACCAAATCTAAATAAGGTATTTTTCTCTCTTATTGAAAACATTTTATATATTTACTATCAGAAGTGGATCTACTAGAATGCAAGCTTACAACACCCCAATAATTTAGAATCATAAACTTAATGAACATTCAAAACATGTGAAAAAGGACTTGTGTCCTCAATTATACAATCAAATTTCGACCCCGGTAAAAATAACGAAAACAATAACAATTAAATATCCAATACACGTAAAAAATATTTAATTTTAGATGCTAATAATACCAACAAGTATGCAAAATATAAATTAGTATAAACAATAATAAAAGACATGATTTTTTGTAACGAAGAAAAAACTCGATACCCATGGTAATCGAGAAAAATCTTTCAAGCTTCAACGGTTAGGAAAGCAATGTATTATGAAAATTAACTTACAGACCGGGTGGTCACGACACGCTAACATAACCAACTTACTCCCATCTTGTGATCCCTATTAAAGAACTCATTGGATTTGCCCGCAAAAACGAAATTAGACACATTTCAGTCTTCACGTCAATCTTTTCTCTTAAGCCACTTAAATTGCCGAACACGATCGGGTCCCCTTCTTCAACGTACCGACGTCTCCAACGAAGGTAGAAGAATGGAAGTGTTTAAATGGTAAAGAGAAAGTGTAGAGAAAACTTGTTAAAATATGAAACTCAAAGTCGTAGCATTTGGTTTTCTCAAGAGAAGTAAGATCGATGGAATATGAACAAAGTTCTTCTCTAGTGGGGGCACAAAACTTGTCTGTTAAAAGTCTTGGGGTTTCAAAATTATAAGAGAAGTATTTATAGATGGCGCAAAAAAACGCATTCAAAAAGTGGCCCGTTGCCACGGTGCTCGAACGCGGTGGCGGCGAGCAGCAAGTGGGCCCTTTCTGGATTTTGTGCTCAAGCTCTTAGCGAGCTCACGGCGAGCGCAATGCTTCGGGTTTTTGGAGTCTAGCGGGTAGAGAGCGCACAGAGAACGTGGGGCTTTGGGATTTTAGGCTCGAGCGGCTAGAGAGTGCATAGAGAACGAGAGGCTTCGGGATTTTGGGCTCGAGCGAGTGGAGAGCTCACGGTAGGCGTGGTATCCCTGAAAGTCGGAATGAACAACAACGGATATGTGTTGATACAATATTTTGACAAGTCATAATCCGACATCGATACAATAGTATATATGGTCACAGAATGTACCAATTAGAAAATTGACTCTAACAATCTCTCCCTTTGGTAGTTCCGTGACAACACCCAAAAAGTAAATAAATACAAGTAAAGTATGGGTTCAGACACCACCGAGATAGAACCCGTGTAAATAAAAATTTACGCCTAATGAGAAATAAAAGATACAAAAAATAGAAAAATCTACACTAGTACTGCTGTGTCGATATTGTGACGGCTGCGTCGACATTGTAACGGAGTTGCCTGGTCAAGTAGGGTTAGTACCAACAATGCAGAATATAATATGGTATAATAAAAAAAATAACATGCAATAGTAAAATTAATGAGATACAAGCAGTACAGAAATTCAATAAGAACGCCCCTCATATAAATAACAAGTCTCCCCTTAACATAAATAATAAATAATAAGTCTCCCCCAAAAATAAATAAAAACGTCTCTCCTAATCTCCCCCTATCAAAATGAACTAGATATCCTCCTTTTTGTCATGAAGAGCCAAAGAGAGGGGATCACTTAGAAGCGGAAGAATCGCCGGAGGACAGAATACCGTAATGAAGCCGCCATCGTCAAAGCTCAGCCTCCTAGGTAGCCAAACGATCATCCAACCGCTTAAAATCAGCAAGTATGTGCTACTGTAGTTGAGACTGAGAAGCAAGAATCCTCTCCTATGAGAAATATAGATGCTCAAAACGGTCGACAAGACGAGACAGCTAACCCATCAGAGCGGCTGAGGAAGATATGGAGTGCCGATGAGGAGTAGACGGTCCAGGACCCGATGGGTCAGAGAAGGATGAGGCAAAGCCAGATGGGCCATCGTCGGGCTGAGAAGGAGGCACCGCAGGGAGAGGTTCATCGAACGGCTGCTGGGGGTCCACAGCAAAGCGACGTGTGTGGGACTGACTCTGAGCAAAAGTAGTGGAAGTGATGGGTTGGGCGAGCTGGAGACGAGAAAAATTGGAAAAGGGGTGACCGAGCCCGGCAAGCAACCGCTGGATGAGGTATCCGTGTGGAAGATTGTCCTCTTTACGGGTGGTGAAGTGAAAAATAATGTGAGAGATGATGTGGGACGGCAAATCAATGGGATGACCACTCAGTAAAACATACAAGAATAAGGCTTTGTCCATGGGAATGGAAGAGAAATGAGGGATAGGAAACAGGTTCGTAAGTATGATGTGACTCACGACCAGACGCCGGAGAGAGAGGAAGGAGGTCTTAAAAGAGTCCCATTCCACTCCATAGGAGCACCATGGAAAAATGTGGCAACCTCATTTGGACGAGGCCGGGAGAATGGAGGAAAATGGTAGGTTTGGTTTGTCACCCGAGGAAGGCCAAGAATGCAGATAAGAACATCCGAAGTAATGTGAACGTGTGCCCCCCGCACGAATGTGGAGAAGGAATCGAAAGAAATCTCGTAAATATTAGAATAGAATTCTTGAATAAGAATAAAGGACGGAGCAATCAAACCGGTGAGGGCTGTCTCCAACAGCGGTCAGTGAAGACAGAAGATATGGAAATGTCGAGAGAGTCAAGTTGGACTTCCCATTCAAGGGAAAGTTACCGATGGGACATGTGGGTGGTAAAGAGTGCCTCTGCCTTTGGACTGATAAAGCGATCGGGAGAGGAGAGTCCACTCGACCGAGTGCGTTTCTTACTCGACTTATGCACCAAGGACTTTCTCGGGGCCGACATCTGAAAAAAATTTGAAGGATACTAAAATCAGGAAATATTGAGGCTTAGGTCTTCCTCCCCCTTGGGCGAGTATGTATATATGTATATG
>JAODPA010135282.1:0-16435 GCA_025585075.1 Nepenthes mirabilis
ATTTCTTTAGGGCCACGACGTTTCTGCCTCGTCCAATAGTAAATTCACGTATTAATTGGTCGGGCTGCCATTTGACACATTTTACCATAAAAAAAAATTAAGAGATATAAATATGTTTAAATATTTTACTAAAGTTTATTAATTATACACAATTGTATCTTTTAGTATTATTCACGTATCAATTAAATGGACGTAAGACTCATAGTGAAATCTAATATATACATCATCCCTATTTTGGTGGGAAGAAAGGAAGAATCGGAAGAGGCAGTTATAGTAGATATTCATAGAGGAGCCGCTGTTGTTCATACTTCTCATATATATTATTTGTACATAGTACTACGTGCATGGGTATGGCCACATTATCTGATCAGCCAAAAATAAAATAAAAAAATAACTCCTTGTTAAAAAAATAAATAAAATTTCTCTTTCCTCAACATATATATATAACAAGAGTATTGTCAGATATTGTCCGAAATAAATCGGCCCAACTTAAAATTGAAGTAGAGCCCAAATGTCAACGGTCCAAATAAGGAAGTACTAAACCGAACGGGTCAACCAAGTAATGGCTTTGCAGAGAATTAAACGGGGGGTTCAATACTAACAAACAGTTATTATTGACCGAGGAATAATAACACCACAATAAATGATCCGATCTAGAAAAGGTTGAAACTGTTCTCACCTTAGTAGTTTGATGGTTTTCTTATTAATACAAAGGATGGTTATACTGTAAGAGTAACGCCTCCCAATAGCTATCTTAAAATGCCATTTAGCATAGGCAGTGGTTTTAGAACAGATTGCACGGTTAGAAATCGGACTATAAATTCAATTCCTTTCAAATCAAAGAGGAGGAGAAGAAATTCACAAAAAAAGAGACACTTAAGTAACAAATGCACCTAAGTGGAGCCATGTCCTCTTGATTCATACTCATCCTCATCCTATTTTCATTCCTACACTTATTTTCTCCCCATATTTTTTGGCCTTAAATCTACAAAATATTATACCAACCCTTAATTATGGGGGTCAAAATTTGAGATTTGCAATTTGAGTCTTAATTTTCATATTTAAGCTCTCAACAGAAGAAAATACGTTCTAACGCTAGTTGGTAGAATAAAAGAACAATTGAATGACTATCATTCTTCTTCTACTTAGCCAAAATAAAAAGCTTGAGCTACTCCCAAACAAAGCTTTGATTGAGCTCTAACAATGAGAGATGAAGTATGAGGAAAATGCTACCCACACCCTTCAAAAAAGGCCGAACATTAGCTAGCCCTAGTAGTTCCTAAGACAAGTCCCCCCAAAAGGTAGTATTATACCCACCAAGCTTACAAATATGCTCAGTCCTTTATGACTCATTCCATCTAACATCAGGAATCTTGTGCTGAAGATCAAAGAATTGAAAATCATTTTTTGATTTTTCTGATTTTTTTAAGCTTATACTAATTTTATATTGGAGGGAATAATTCAGAAGCAAAATATGGATCCCTTAATTTTATTTTTTATATTCTGTAGGATTAGGGTTGTATCATTTAGTCCTCTTTTTTTCTAAGCCGCCCCCTAATCGGGTGCATTCATTGTTCTCAGCAATGGCTTCGCTTATTTGAGCGTAGTGTCTCCTGCTATTCTTTTTATCACTTGATATCCGCAGACATCTCTACTTTTACTATTGTCTTTCTAAATGGCTGATCGAGATGTTATCAACATTTCGACTCTGCTCACCCTGGCACGGGGAGTATCATCTTCCTCTTCCCTTGAGTATTCAACTGAGGAGGGAAGTAGTGATGGGCGAATGGTGAGGGAAAACAATGAAGAGGACTCAGTGAATGGAGCCGTCGTCGAGGAAGGGCACCATCTGGGCTCTCCACTGCTCAAGACCTTGGCGCCCTGAGATCGCCTCCAGGCCTCAAATCTGTTCGGTCTTCCCGCTAGGTACGCCCATCTCGTTGAGAAGTAGTACGGATGCTTTGTCGATGTTATTTCTAGCTGACCTATCTTTTTTGTTTGACAGCCTCAGAGGGTACCTCGTTGGTTAGAGGAGTCTGTGCTTTTATAACGTGGGTCCCTATTTTCAAACTCATTGGCTTGGATCTTACACACCACAATTAAAAAATGAGAGGTTAGAAGATTGGTGGGATTCGCTCCCCGATATATCTTCCGACGCTCAAGTCAATAGCTTTTTTAAAAAAAATAGGAAGATATAAGGTATGAATTTATGAGAAACGATATAAGAAATGGTGTTGCTTGAGCTTAGTAGGGAGGTTGCACTCATCATGGAGCGATTTTATGGAGGTGTACTCAAGGAGAGTGGCTTTAACGTTGTGGAGGCGAGAATTATGAGGAAACTCTAAGGGTTTGGTAGATAGAGAGAGAGAGTTCTGGAGTTCGAGGGCTTGCTTAATTGTGTATGCGAGTATTGATGTATACATGCCTTTGGAGTTTGCCCCAAGGGCTTCTTATAGCCTTCGGGCTTTCTCAGCCTTGCTTGGGCGATAAGGCTGTCCGTCAACTACCCCACGTAGATATGGTAGACTAGCACGAAAATTATGGGCGCTCATTTAGGCAACCATGATCAGATTGGCTTATTTATGTTGTTCTCATCAGTACCCCCCATATCGGGGATTTGAACCCCCAATATGTTCATGATGGGATGTGGCATGTTGTATCATCTCCCCTACCTGCTCCTTCCCTAGGCAGTTAGATTCCTCCTTTACTATTTCTGGCGTGATTCCTCTGCTCCCGCAATTTTCTACGTATTTGTTTGGATGGAGGTTCATTAGCACTTAGTGACCCGCTGGTTCTTTTGTGTGCTATAAATCGATGGCTCGCAACGCTTCTTCGCATTGCATTCCTCTTTAATTAGTGAGATGGTGTGGGAGCCTAAAGCCACTAAGAGGCTTGGGATTCCGGTTGCCAACTCAGGGCAGAGGTCATTCCCATCATCTGGTGGCGTTTTCTTAGGACGCGTCTTCGGTCCGCTTTAGTCATCCCTTTTCATCTAGGGGACTACTTTGGTCACCCCTTTTCCTATCCATTTCGAAGCCATGCCTATCTCATTCTTTGATTGAGATGAGGCTTTTCTTACCCTTTAACTACCTGTGTGTGGCTGCTTTTTCTTATGACAAGCTTTGCTTTGTTCTCGATGTATTGTTCTTCTACCCGGGAGTTCATTTTGATGTAGTAGGGCCTTCGCAGCTAGGTTGCCGTCCTATGTATTCCCTCCTCAATCAATTTTTTTTGCCTTCTCTTATTGTACATTAGCCTCTAGCGACTTTGTAACATGTAAAGGGAGATTAACAAATGGAACTAGCGATTGCCTATGCCCATACTCTGTCCCTCTCCTTTTTTCTACGCCGGACCGCATTGAGAAGCTGGCATCCTCGTGGGGCCGGACTAGGCTGTTGACCAGTCAATAAGGCTGGAATCTAGAGTAGAAACTATCCATCCAAGCAAGCCGAAGTCAGAGTGGATGGTTGACCGGTTTCACCAACAAAACCGGCTACAATCCAAAGTTGCTGCTGACCAGTCATGTGAGCCAAAGTCGGACCGGTAGTTGACCGACTTCACCAGTTAATTTGTTTAAGGTATGGAGTGGCTGCTAAAAATTCATGCGAGCTGGAGTCGAAATGGTGGCTTTTTGGTTTTACCAGTCAAACCGGCTAAGATCCAGAGTGGTCATCGAAGAGTCAGTCCCGTATGAATTCATCATGTCTCTTTGCCTCCAGTTGGGTCTACTTGAGGAGTGGAGTGCAGTGGCCTGGGAAGCTGTTCAGCTTTGTACTCCAACCCATCAATCTTTGCCACCCGTCCATCATCGAAGCGGCTGCCAATCACTATTAATGAGGCCAGACGATTTGATGCACCTGCCCGCCTTCTAGTATCGACATGTGATAGGCATTATGAGCATGCTTTTTTGAGGCGTCATTTTTGGATTTGAGGTGGCATCCGTTATAAAAAGGAATGCCATTTCACATTCCACTTCACCTTTCTTCTTGTTCTCCTCGTGCCGTTTCTTCTTTCACTTCTCTATAACTTACTTCCCTCTATTTTCATGGCTCCTAAGGTTGACGCAATTTATTCTGTCCTCGACGCCGGTGGCATAGGGGCATTGTACGTTCAGTACAATATTTCAACATTTATTTTGTATTCGGTATTAGGAGAGCACGATAAGGCATACTCTCCTCTAGAAGGGTTCATTACAATTTATGAGGCTTACCTGTGAAATGGGCTTGGCCTTCCCATCCCAGGTGAGCTGTTCGATATCTTTTTGGCCCTTGAAGTTCCAATTTCAAGGTTTCATGCAAACGCCATCCGGTACTTGTGCTTCGTGTGCATATTCCTTCGTCATCACAAGAGAGCAATGACTGTAGTGGCTGTGAAGGAATCTTTCGGTTCTCCTAGAGTGGGGATTAGATCTCACTGACCCTTTGTGAGTTACACAACAGTGAGGCTATTCTCAACTCTATCAAGAACTGGAATGATCAGTTCTTTTTTGTTAAGGTTTCTGGCGATTGGCCCTTATTCAGGAATTGGGGCAACATGTCGGCTACCCTCACTAGCAAGGCTTCGTGTCAGGAGGCAAAGTCTCTCAAGCCGTTGATGGAGCTAATCCGGGCAAATCCGTAGAAGTTCAAGAAGAACCACCTTCTATCCACTAAGGCACTTGCATGGGCCCATTGGAGCCCCCCTTCATCGAGCGAGAGTGCCAAGGCTGCCGCTCCCCTGCCAGCCTAGCCTAAGAGTAAGTCCAAGATCCTATTCATTACGGATCCATCCTATAGTCCGTCTCGGTGGCGATCCGCATCATCTCTGGCTTCTTCTTCATCTTCCGCCGCTGAGGGCCTTCCTATGGTGGAGTGGATGAGGGCCATTAACGAGTCCTCTAGGGCGCTAGCTCTCACCACTTCTTTAGATGATGGCACCACTGAGGCCGGTGCTGGGGCACCTTTAGTCAAAGTGTCACTTGTTCTTTTTTCTGGCGTGCCGGTTGGATTGGCAATTGATGAATTGGTTGAGCCAATAGAAGAGATGACCCAAGCTCATCAGGAGGTCCGCTTGGAGTCCCTGAGAGAATTTTATTAGGAGACCCGGCTGGTAGGCTGGGGGAGGTCTGATCAGAGGCGGCCCATCCGAAAACCAGGGCAATGGCCCATCATAAGGCTTTGTAGGAGGGCCGACATGAGTCCTCGTAGGGAGCCCATAGGAGGTTCCCACTTCTTCCTAGCCGAAGTGAGTGGCCACCTTCCCTACTGAGCAGTCGCCTGGAGAGGAGTCCGGCATGAGCCGTTCGACAGAGGTCTGGCCGGTGGCCGATGTCGAGCAGATGGAGGCGACAGAGGCGGCTTTCCTGGAGGCTTCTACGCTAGATTGACCCCAGCTAAAGCAGGCATCGACCCTGACCTCTTCGACATTGGTGCCTTTGAGAGTAGTTGTGGTTAGGAAGCCCAATATCCGGGTGAGTTGCATTGAGCTTTTACATTTTACTGGGGATGGCTGGCCTCAACCTCTTTTCTTTGTTTTGTTTGCAGAATGACAAAGTGATATAGTTCATGTAGACATGCTTACACCAGTGAAAGTCCCGAATTCAGATGTTGGAGGGAGAGATCTGTCGTATGACCCAGACAAGGGTCGACTCGAGTGTGGTGGAGGAGCTGCAGGGCTGGTTGGATGACATCGTCACCGAGGTCCAGTAGTACCGGGATCACATCTTGGGCCTTGATCCCTCCCCTTGTTCTTTCCCCTTTGTATTTATTATTTTATTTTTTATGTATATACCGTCGTTTGTACAGCATGGTTCCTTAATGAATAAAAGAATATTTTTCCAAAGGTGATGATGATTTTTTTTATTTTTGTACGACCCTGCTTTCCTACAATCGTTAGCTGGCCGAGCATGTTCATTGTTGTAGCTGGGCCTTTTGTGAGAGCTAGAGCCGTTGTCATCGCGAGACGGATCGGGCCCTAGCCCCCTTAACCATCATAGATTGATGGCGGGCTACGAGATGATGCAATGCGATGTCTATCATAACGATACTTGTAGGCAAATTTGTTAGGGTGAGGACACGCGTTGTTTGCCACCATAGTGATGCGACCTTTTAGCTTTGCTGCGATACTGTTCCTGGCAATGGCCTCGCTTATTTAAGCGTGGTGTCTCCCGGTATTCTTTTTATCGCTTGATATCCATAGATATCTCCACTTTTAGTATTATCTTTCTGAATGGTTGATCGACATGTTATCAACATTTCAACTTTGCTCACCCTGGCACGGGGAGTATCCTCTTCCTCTTCCCCTAAGCATTCGACAGAGGAGGGAAGTAGTAACGGGCGAATGGTGAGGGAAAACAGCGAAGAGGACTCAATGAATGGAGCCATCGCCGAGGAAGGGCACCATCTGGGCGCTCCATTGCTCGAGCCCTTGGCGCCCTGAGGGCGCGCCTCCAGGCCTCGAATTTGTTGGGACTTCCTGCCAAGTATGCCCTCCTCGTTGAGAGGTAGTACGGATGTGTGACGTACCATATTTTTAATTAAAAATTTGACATAATTCTGACTGTAATATTGACATCGGCCTAATACAAAACCTAAAAAATATCCTGTACATTACAATATACAAATCCATAATACATAACATAGGATCCAAAAGTCATAAAATCTGACGTGGCACCAGTATCATAACTCTGGTATGACGTTGGCTCAGAATAGATGCCGCTAGGTACCCGACTAACCATAATAACCTGTGAACATATATACATTTATCAATACAGTAAAAACTATACTACGGGTATATCATTATCATATGCATACAACCATATATAAAATCTATAAGAATACAAAATATCCCATCAGAAAGCTCAAGACTACATAATTAAGTCTATAAGGTCATCTTCCATCGTCTTCAATGCCTAGTCGACTCAAATGTTCTACACCGCCTCATCGAATGCAACTCATACTCATTTGAAGGAAGAAAAATAATAAGAATGAACTAAAAACTCAATAAGGCGCATATATATGCCAAGGGATATGAAAATTTTGATATTCAAAATCATAATAATACATTTATGAAGGAAGAACGATGCTTGTGAAACTATAAATCATAACTCAGAAAAGAATGCTTTCATGATTCGTTCCAAATTTCTTTAATTTATTTCCTTTGACTTTTTTTAGTCATCAAATCATGCAAAAAACTTATTTCGTTTGGGGACTAGGGGCCAGTGGGCCTTATAAATAAAGGAGTGATCGATCGTGACCTGGATTGTGTTTGTTTCTATATAATCAAAAGCCATCTTCTCCTATTCAAAGCCCAAAGGCAAGCCGTCTACATACAATCCCTATAGACGGGGTCAATAGCTGCAAGCGACATCAAAATAGACAACGACCTTCTACTATAATATATTAAGGTATGTCAAGGAATATCACCCGCTATAAAATATAGCCAGGATAATCATTGAGTTTCCACTGTAATATTTATGATACGCCAAAATATACTATCTGTTGAACGATCATCCATCCAAATTTTTAGTTTCTAATTTTTTTAGGAAATCCTACTCCTAAGCATAAATTCTTCGTTCCCACTCTGTTGGAAAACGGTTCATAAATCTATTAGTTCTTCGTTTCGGAGAACGGTTCATAAGTCCATTATTTAAGTGCAGAATATCCCATTTTGGTTCTTTTCCTATAAAATTTACTCATATTTATATTTTTCATATTCCTCGTGAGTTTGAATCCTCATGCATTTATAATTTCATACATAATTTTCTTTGGAACTTAAAAGAATTAGGAAATCCTTTTTCACGTTTAGCCCAACACAACCATCAAAATTCTTTGATGTGAATGCAGATAATCATTTCTCATAAATTCACGTTTTCTCATACTTATAATTTCATGCGCAATTACCATAAAGCTTGAGGCATATAAGAAATTCTTACCGTAATGAACTAAATACAATTTTAGATTTTTCGGAAAATAAATACCTTCATAAACACATGTAACATAATTTTTGAAGCATATATAAAATAATATAATTAACGTACATGCGGTTATACATCATTGTTTATATCCGACAATAGCTCTGGAATATATATAATTGATATACATAAAATCTATTTTCATAATACCAAATATACGGAGTATCCGCGTCGATAATACTAGTATTACGAATTTTTAAAACCACATTATGCATAAATTATGATTAATTTGGGTAAAACCCAAAAGGGGCGCGAGTTATGGTTCCGGTGAGCATGAAACCGCACAAACCAACCAATTCGGACACCCAATTGATAAATCAATATATTTAAGGTATGGGTAACCATATTCTAAAGTCAATTTATGTAAAAATTCTAAAATAATCGGTGAAATTGTTCAAGGAACGGGGTTAGGGTTCCATGTCCGAAAACCAATCAAAACTATAAAATCGGGTATAAAATTCACATATGTGCATTGCTTAAGTTATGGGTTTCCATTGTCTAAAGTCGAATCATGCATAAAACCTAAAATAAACGGGTAAAATAATCCGGGACAGGTTAGGGTTTCCAAGTGTAAAATTCCGCACAAATCTCACAAATTGGATATGAAATCGAAATATTTTCATACTTAGATTATAGGTAATACAAAATATAAATTTATTCGGGTATCGAAACGATGATACCCAAAGAAAACTGAACAAAAGTGCAAGAAAATAAAAGATGAGAGTATGAGTGCACTTTTCTCGATCCGATCTATCACTTTTTTAACTAGCTCTAACTCGAAATCGAACTCGGGAACCTCGGTTTCCTCCTTCTCTCTCTTCTCCTTCGAGCTCTCTCTCCTTTACTAGCAGGCCAACTCTGCCGAATTATCCAACGATCTTGAAACTTAATTTTTTTCGTATGAATTAAGCCAAATTTTGATCATATTAATTTAATTATTCACAATTACGATATTCATGAACTGGTACATCACAGGATGCTTTGTCAATATTGTTTCTGGCTGACCTATCTTTTCCGTTTGACGGCCTCAGAGGGTACCTCGTTGGTTATAGAAGTCTGTGCTCTTACAGGGAGATGAGATTGCTCATTTGTTGCACATGCAAACTGACCATGTCATCGAAGAGGTGGAGCGTCGGGTCGATACTGCTGTAGGGGATGTGCTGTAAAGTCAAGCACAGGTCACTACCTCGACCAGGTCTTGCCCAAGTATGAAGCAGGATTGCGAAAGCTCTTCGAAGCCCATGCCTGGCCTATCGGTAGGATCGCATCACTCGAGGGTGAGTTGAGGACCAAGCTTCATCCTACGGACGTGGCCCCTGTCCTAGAGGAGCGGTTTCAGGAGGGTAATCATTTCAGCAGGCGGATCGCCTCATTAGCGGCCCCCAATGGATCGCATCACTCAATCCCTTCTGCCTCAAAACCTGAGCCGAAACCCCATAATAAAATAGCTCCTCAAAATCAGCACTAATTCATACTTGATCACATGTTAAGGATCAACCCATATATTTCTCAACATACATACACAAAACACATCATAAAGATTCCGTCAAACTCGGACAACACCAATTTGTTGACCACCTCTCCAATTTGCTGCGAAACCTCAAAAGGCCAATCAAATCTCAACCTCAATCTATCATTTGCTCCCAAAACTTGAGATTCTTTTCTTTATGATGCTTTCAGAAATATCTGACCACTCTTCTCGAACATCCAATCGAACTACAACTCTGATCTCTTCCTTCAATCCTCAAATCAAATCTTGTGACCGATAACTATGAATCTACATGTTTTCACTACACAACTTTAATCAATTATCTGTTACCAATCGCAATCAATGGCCTCAAAATTAGAATACCTTGTAATCTCCTTATCTCAATAATATGTTAACAGCCAAACTTGAGAATGACTTTCTAATTAGCAAGCAACGAGCCAACTTCATCAACTTATCCATCGTCATCTAAGATGCCACCAAATTTTTCGCTGTCCAATGCAGATCAAAACAAAATCTCGAAGGTTTCTTCTTCTTGGTTTCTTCCTTCAAGCATGAGACGCATGATCAACTCGCCACTCCACTGATGGAGAATCGTCGACGTTCCTTACGAACTTAGACCACTCCAACTCCCCAAAAGATGCTGACAACCTCATATACTCCTCAAGCTTTCATCCATCAATCGAGACTCTGCTTAATCGCATCCAACTTCATGATTGCTCAAACAAAAAGAACGTCACTTTTGATCTTCACAAAAGCTTCTTCCGCAGAAAGAGTTTCGTTCAGAGCCCAATCCTAGCAGGGATTATTCACCGACTCTATAGCTTCTCCACTCAAAACGAAGATAGAAGACACTGCAGCGTAAATTCCTAACACAACTTTGATCCTAAACAGTTACACATAAACTGAGAATGGATCTTCCTACCTACCACTTTATCGGCAAAGATCTCCTTCTACCTAGTGAGATTTTAGACCAACCCAATCAAAGCCGCTACTTCTCCAAAATCGCAGGACTCAACAAAAACCTTCACCTAATCAATGTCCTTAAACCAGAGTTCAAATTAGATTCTCTATCTAAGAATCCAAATGGAATCTTATAACCAAAGGCTATGGACCCACATACTTCTACTACACTACTCTGATTGATCACTTGACAATGAATTATCGCTATAACAAATTTCAATCAGGAGCTCAATTTCTCATACGAGCCTGCCTCAAAATTCGGCACAACATCTGATCACAATCGAAACCTCAGACTGGAATATCTTGCAACCTCTTTATCTCGTTGGCATATAGACAAACCAATTTTTCATCCAAATATATCACTCGAATTGGTAACAAGATTGGCCAACCTCACCGGCCAATCCATAATTATCCATATTACGTCCATATTTCAAGCCGTCCTTGACAATCCCGAAGCAAAATTATGGAGGCTACTCATGCTCCGCTTTCACTTAGGAACATATGGCACGTCAAATCTGAAGACTTTCGACCCAAAATATCATCAATAATAGTTCTTAAGCGATTCACCCACTTATATTGCCACATGATTAACTCATTTTTCTGAAATAATTTCTTCAAACCTCTATGATCAAATTGAGTCACAACTATCTCCATTCAAATAACATTTCTAAATTCTCAAAATAAAGACCTTAACTGCTAACTTTAAGCCATAAGTGGAGTAACCTTGATCATAGACTTTCAACAGCCGTAATCCACAGGGCACTACTACTTGAATAAGCTGAATCAGAACACAACCTCAAATCTTTCTCAAAAGCATTACAACTTAACACAGATTAACTCGATCCATCAAGGATCAACCAAATTGACATTGCAGACAATCCGTCCTTCGTTTCTTGAAAGCTCCCCTCATACTCATCATTCCAACGAACACTGATAGCTTCTAAGTCCAATGCCCCACGGACGCTACAATTCTTGAGAAATCCTCAACAAATAACTTAACAAATTTAAGCATACCCAAGAAATCGCACATCTTCACGACAAACAATGGTCTTTCCCAACCGGCCACCACTTTAATCTTCTGCAAATCCACAAACATACCATCGAAGAAATAACACACCCAAATAATACTGCTCCCAACCAAACTCACATTTTCTCAATTGGGCAAACCACAAACTACCATTTGCAGTTATGACACAGTCCTCAGACGAACCTCATACTTCACATAAATTTTCTTGAATAAATAAAAATATCATTAATGAATCCATCACAAATAGACTCAAATACGGCTGAAAGATACGATTTAAAAGATCCATAAAAGACGCCAACCCAAACACAAACCGAAAGTACCATTGAAACTCACAACGACCGCACCTCGATCTTGAAGGTTATCTTAGGCATATTCTCCCGATTATCCTTAATTTGACAATATTTAGAATTCAGATCGATTAGAGAAAATATTGAGCCCTAACCAGTGATCAAACAAATTACCTATCAATTTCTAATATTCGTTATTGAAGGATTCGTTTTCCAAATGAATTGAATTTTTAATATCTCATAGAGAGCCTTATCGATTCATCCTACTCATCCCAAAGAGCATGCACCCCGTGGTAAAACACCCAATTGATACCTCCACAATTCTATGCGAGGTCCTCAAAATCGATGTCACTATTGACATAACCTCAACAACCTCAGCTACAAATCAAAAGATAATTCATGCTAATCATCTCCTCAAGAAATAGTCTCGAATTACCATACAATCATAAAATTCTTAATGACCACAAAATGACTCCTAGATGTGACCACATATATAAACTAAACTTGGCACACATTCTCATCAATTAACTTGCAGGCAAAATGATATTAATTTCGGCTCCACTCGATCAAATCTTTCCCTAACTCAAAATTCATAACCCATATTATAAATTAAAATATTCTTACTAAATAATCCGTACTAGCATGACGATTCGCCAACTAAGTCACTCTTAATATCACATCAAAGTCAGGTTCATCAAATAAAATCAGGTCAGTCATCATTGAAATCTACAAACCCAAACCGGATGTCGGAGTCCACAATCTTAATAGATCAAATGTTTACCTATCAGGGTTAAGCATCCTCAAAGCTCATTTTTAGAAATTAAAAAAGTATAGAATATTTCCATAAAAGCTCAAAGGCCACGGACTTATTTCCATGCCTTCACCAACTAAATTCACCTATCTTACTATCCCGAATACCAAACGGAAAGTGACTTTCGAAAATTGCCTCCACCAACTATTACAAGAAGTGGAATATGGCACTGAGAAGTCCACAATCGGCTTACCTTACTCTCCAACTCCCGGGTAATAGACCGAACTTTATCTGATTAATCAAAAACTTTAAACACGTTCTCCACATTTTGAAACTCAATTTGAGCCTTAATTGGATAAAAAATTTTAAAACTTTTTCAAATTGACTTATTCTTAATCATTCGAAGGGTGCTCCATCTTACTCCAAACCGACTAACCTTTACATAGCAACTAAATTCTCATCTGACTATTGAATCGAATCACCCATTACGTCGCTCGCGCGACTCATCACAACCAATTAATCGACTTTCCAAGTCGAATTCAAACATTTATAATTCAAACTTTCATTCTTCACTATAGGCTGCACCTATTGCACCAAATATTTAATTAATTTCTTACCCAAGATTATCTAAAAATACCTCTCTTTATGACCTTTTTTCTGATATTACCTCTGTCACGACCCATGAACACAATATACGTAGGTTAAAAATAAAATTAATAATAATATTTTTATTAACCATAATAACCTAACCCAAGTGTGACAATCATACACATGTAGGACCCAATATAATAAAACCCACATAAAATCTCATCGGATATGAATTCGGACAAACATAATACACGACTTTCTATCCATAATCACAAGGGAGGTCTCCAAATTTACAATAATTCATCCACATAATACTATAACTCTAATATTTCGCATACAATGATCAGGGCCATCATCCGTCCATAAATAATAAATATAAAATATTCTCAAGATCGAAAACATACTCAACGTAATATCTCCACTCACTGAAATAGATATCCAAGCCAGATCATGTCCAAGCTCCTGTAAGCGTATTCACGCCACTAGTTTCAAGGGATAAAGTATAAAAATAGGAGTCTAGAGCTCAACAAGTACTATTATTGTATAAAACAGTATACGTAAATCAAAAGTAGTGATATCGCATAGCAATTATGCAAAACAAAATACAATGTCCATGAAATCCCTGAAAATCGATAAGATATCTCGTACTAAATTATCGTCCGTATCAAACAGTCCCTCCGGGACATAATCGTAATAAATAACGATCCGGTCAAATATTATAGACGATATCATATCACATGATCCGAGGTCACATTACATAATTACGACCGTCACCACATCCGTGTGGGACAAAAATTATCGTTCGAATCCAAATCTCATAATGCAAAAATCAAGAGAAGACCGCCTGAAATAAATTATAAATTAAAACACGTTCTGAATTTATCACATATTTATACGTATGAGACATTCCTATCACCCAACTGTGGGCCAATCGGTGTATCTCAAAATCATCCTCCACCCAAATACATGCAGAATTACAAAGTATGCACGAAATCGGAGAACCAAAGACCAATAATACCAACTTGAGGAAGGGTTATTCTCGCCAGGTAACCACGGCTATATCGGTTGCGATTTAAGCCAGCAGCTCAAGGCTATCCACATACTCTGTCTCCCATAGATTAGGAACTTGCTCTTTATATTTTACCACTTGTGACTTTGGGTACAACCTCAAATTTTAGTTATATATTAGGACGTTCGAATATATTAGTTTTTTGTCAATTTCTTACGATGGTTCTCATTTAAATATACAGTGGAGTAGGTCAGTTACTAAACGTCTCAACCTTTCTTCCAGTGGAAGTGGCCATATCATATATATCCTTGTCGGACTAAGCCTCCCTGTCGGGAGCAGTACTAATAACTCGTACCTCGGATCACATATAACGACTCATTGGGTTTCAAACCACCATGGTCCCGTAGTGACCTTGCCCCCAGCAGCATGCATGATCAATATAAAGCCTGATTCATGGTTCCACAATATACGGATACACAAATGTATATACATATATATACTGTTTGGATGTCTAAAAACCCTCCAATTATAAATATTAGTGTAAAACCACCGCACGACCAGTAAAACATACATGCATATACATAATTTATAAATTTGGAGTATACAAAAATGTATATATGTTAGTAAAATCTCTAACAGTGGTCAAAATATATCAGAAATTAAATCAGACCAAGAATAGGGTTAGACGATACTTGCCTCGACTTTATACTCTACAGATTTAAAGAAAGGATGTCACGAAACACCCGAATCAGGCCCTCTCTCTCCTCCACGCACGGCCACCACGCCGCCGCCGCCGCCACCGCCGCCACCGCCACAGCCTCAGCCAGCTATCACTGCGGCCTCACCCTAACCACCATCGTCGCCACTGATCTCTCTCCTTCTCCGCCTGTGAAAAACTCAAAATGACAATAAATATTAAAATAATCCAACTGGTATTGAAAATATTACAAGGAACATGATCAATTATGTTTTGCAGTGCAATTTACTTCTCCTTAAAATATAATTTATGCATGATTATTCATCTTTACGGATCAGGGTCAGTAAGCCTTACTAATTAAAGGTGCGGGAGGACGAGGAAGGATGATGATGCCCCTCTTAATATAAGGCCGAACGACGTACTCAACATCCAATAATAAACTTTTGCCTAGAAAAGGCTGAACACCACGTGATATAGTGGTATGCCTATCATCCGGTCATACAGGGTCGATAAAACGCTACCCTAATCTCCCGCGGTCCAAAGACACTCATTATTCTTCCACAGTAATATCCTAAGGCTTGCCAATAGTATTACCCGTTACAATACAAGGTCGGAGTAATCATCGAGTCTCTACTGTAATACTAACGGTTGACCAAGGGGTATTGCCTTCGTAGCACAATTCCATGGTCCTAATTTCATGGCTTCTTATTCATTTGAGGAAAATTTCACCACAATTCAATTCACGATATCTCCGTCCAGGAGAACGATTCGATCATATATCACATTATGGATTTCCTTCCAATTACATATACGATTATTATCTTTTTTTAAAAAAAAATCTTTTTACAAGTTAATTTGGACGCACAAACAATATAATACATTAGAATTCCTTATCACATTAGGCAATTATCATTTTGGGTGCCTCTGGGATACATTTTTTTTTACAAACGGAGCACAACATATATTTTCGAGGCTTATAATTAGTCATATAACTAAACATAAATTTCATAACAATTAGGTGGGGTAAAAACAAGTAAAATTCTCATTTATTCTTGGGTGAACAGTAACAGAGCCGTTTTAGAGCGTTGGGACGTTGTGAATGGGTCAATACTTGTGAAATCGGACGCCCGACCGAGGTATATGTATAATTAGGACATAATAATTCATAATTTGTGGTCAATTAAACATATAATTGAATAAATAAGGAGGAATCTTGAGCTGGGAGCGGGTTAGAGTTTAGCAAAGCCAATCGAGCTGATCGGAAGAGGATTGAGTATTAAACCATAAAAATTTTAAGCACTAATTATGTGTTACAAATTTTTCATAATTTGGGCGGGTACCAGAACGATAATATCCGATAAAAAACGAATAAAAATCGAAAGATGAGATAAAAATGGTATGTGAGCACTTGCCTCAACCCGGTCTACAACTTTTCCAACTAGCTCGAAGCCGGAATTGAACCTGAAAGCCTCAATTTTCTCTTTTTCACCTTCACGTGGCTCCTCCCCTACGCGGCTCTCCGCGCATGCAGCCATCTCACATATGGCCGCCGCCGCCTTGCCCGCGTGTTGCTATTGCCTGATAGCCATCGCCGGTCACTGTCGACCACTGCACGCCGCCCTCTTCTCCTAGCAAAACCTTCCACTGCCGTTCAATGAAACCCTAATCTCCCTCTC
>JAODPA010135293.1:5395-16435 GCA_025585075.1 Nepenthes mirabilis
ATTCTACAAAACAAACAATTGAATACTAATTTCTACCTTATTCTATTCTAACAACCAAACATAAGAATAACAATTCCAACTCTATTCCCATCCTTTTCTATTTTCTGGAATAACTATTCTATTCTCACCTTATTCTATTCCAACAACCAAACGTACCATAAGAGTACAAGGACTAATGACCAATAGAATACAAAAGTGAACAGTTGTTGACCCAACAGATATAGTTATCTGTTGCTAAACTAATTTGTATTGCATACATGTTGCTTCCTGCTATCCTACCTTGCTGTCTTCCGCTTCTGATTTGGATGGCCGATTATTCCTGCTTGCTTGCTATTGCTTCTTGCTTATAGTCTCCTTAGAATTAGCCTTAGAACTACTGCCTTGCCCTTGAATTCACGCTTCAAAACACTTTAGAACACTTCATGACATCCCTCACCTGCACCTCATTCACACTCGGCCAATTATCCTCCTCTATCCCCTATTGTGGCCAATCAGTCCATCCAGTAGAGGTCCCTCCCACAATTGATACAATTGAACTCTGTCATTTGAGTCAGGTACATGAGCCCCCCACTTACTATGCGATCTTCATTGAATGAAGCTAGTACCCATCCCTCTTGGCAACAAGCTATGAGCGACAAATTTCTAGCTCTTGAAAAGAACTGCACCCAGAATCTAGTTGACTTGCCACTGAGAAAGTCAGTTGTAAAATGTGCTCTATGTGTCATGCAAACACACGTATGAGATTTGCACAAGTAGCATAGTATCACTAAAGGTAATTTTCCTGAAAGTTTGCTATATGAATATACATGAATGCTTGTGGTTTTTTATATAGGACGTTACATTTTTTTGAAATTATACAACATATCAAACCCAACGTGATTGCTTGTAATCCATATCTTGAACTAAAAGGATTTATGTAAGGGCTTTTCACCAAATGGCCAGGTCTGTGTTGGACAAAATTAAAACAAGAGGTACAAATCTAGCCACTCATATCCAAAAGGTCTATATAGTTGGGTATTTATAATGTAGTTTCCATTTAGGGATTGACAATTTAACACATTCACATCCATCTTACTAGGACAATGTGCGTGGCGAATAAAATGGAAAAAAGGACTGAAATGCACTTGGTAATAATATGTGTGCAGGGATGAGGGTGGAGGTTGAATGAGGTTGTCTTGTTTTATTTATATCGCACATACTATTTTATCCTTGGAGATGGATAAAGTTATCGTTAATTATATCTTTTATCAAATAGTCTAATCATAGAAAGTTCTTGATCAATTTTTTGTCATGTAAAGAAAACATATGACCAGCAGCATACTTAAACCATAACAGAAGAATGCAAACAAGCAGCAAGATCAACTGACAATGTGGCTGCTATCAAACCGAACAATCAGCAGCCAAACTATAGGATAAATCAGGACATGTCAGCAAGATGGACACTTCAGGAACAAAGAACATATCAGCAAATTGCATGACCTATTGATATTAATGATGTTTTTGGTTGTCAACAATGTTAATCAAGTTGCTAGTAGTAGTTGTAATTATCTGGCTAGAAACGAGGACAAGATTCACATAGAAACTAACCCGTTTGGCTCCAAATAAACCAACAGACGTATGCAATAGAGTATGAACTGAATGGATTGAAATATGAGTTTTGATCTACCTTGGTAATCCCGATTCTTCTTGTTCCCTCCTGATTTTCTGCTTTTCTACATTTAGTCACTATTTCCCCACAAATTTCCTTCCTTCCCTTGCTCCATTCTAGTGAATAAAGGTAATTCTTGCCTTCACAGCACTAGTATCGGTATCAGATTTCAAAACCTCTTCATGTGGTCAGCATTCCTTGTTCTGATTTCGTATCAAATCCATAGAACTGTAGAGTTTCATTCTTTAGCTTGGTCATTCACAGCATCTCCTATAGTTTCGCTTCTGTTCTATAGACTAATGTATACATCCAGTTCAGATTTCAGGTCCAAACACTCATAATCATCCACTCAGATGGCCAACAGAATCAAAAACCTGAAACAATTTCAGCAAGATATGCAACAAACCTGCCAAGAACAGATTCTACAGCATCCAAAAGTTATAGAGGATAGAATCTGCAAACTTGACCACAAAAGGGATCAAATAATAGAGTTGCTTCAAACCAAAAACTCTTCCAATACCCAACCCCAAGAACAACAAACCACTCTTCCACCACCTTGACCCAACTTTCCCCCTGATAGGTCCACCTGTAGAAATGCTAAACCGGGACCCGAATATCCAAACCAATGTCATCATAATGGGTTAGATCCGCATTGAAACCATCCAGCCAAGAGCCATCCCGTGTGAAGACTGTCCAACCAAGATCCACCCAAGTGGAGACCATCCTGTCAAGAGCTGTCCGATGGAGACCATCTCACTGCACTGCACCTAAGGAGCCGTGACACTCAGAAAAGGTGTTGGAAGGCCATCCCATCCAAGCAACAATTCTAAATGACAAGCACGTGCAGATCAAAAATAGGATTGAATTTAGTTAAAGGAGCCAGCTATACCGGTTAAGCCACATGAGCTATGTCTCGAAGGCAATACGTAAAGAGGATTAACAACCTAAAGCATAACCGTTCCATAAGACCCAATAAGCCCACGTTCATAAACATTACTTTTGGAGGCATTAACCTAATAAGCTCTACATTGAATTCATAAAGATCACTTGTTTTTCAAGTTAAAAATTTGTATATTTATGTAAATTCTTTCTTTTGTTCAAAACAAGAATTATTGTAGAAAATTAACAGAACATATTCAGCGATGTCTTAATATATTGATTTGTGAGCGAAGTTCATTACCTTGCATCTAAAGGTTTGAAAAGTGGAATTTGTCCCTGTCTAAAAAATGTAATATGTAGATTGCCCATCCATGGGTTTTGAATAATGGCATCTGGTCCGAACTATGGGGCACAAATCTATAGTCTAACATTTGATATTCGACCATAGACGGTGAGGTTATAACTAACTCTTGGTTGTTACTTTTTTCTACATTTCACACATGATTATTGATATTTGGACCCTTATTTTTTGGTCATGTATATCTATACACACACACACATATATACACATATGTTCTGCTGAGTATTCGACTCAATCTTACAATATTTTGTAACATTTTAAATTAGGAGGCTTGGATCTCTTATAGGGTTATTAGGTTTGAGGAATTTCCGGAGAATTAGATTAATGATGTTCTTATTGTACACAGATTTGTAATTGGTTATCAAAATACTGTTTGAAACAATGTCATTGGGATGTTTGTATTTGTGGCCGGTGTACCTATAACTCTGATTTGATATTGCTATTGATGATGGAGAATAGTTTGTAGATGCTTTACCTTATGCTTAGTTGGGTTTTGAGCAGGTTGTATGTTTAGGGCCAACCTTTGGAATGTTGGTAGTATCTTGAGACATAACAAATATTATTGGCTTTATCTAACACTTTGGTGCAGGATTGCTACCCGGTATTGGATAAGTGTTCATAACGTCATTATAATTACTTTTTTAGTATCGGGGTCATGACAGTGCACTCAAGCTCTGCCAAGGAAGAGGAATTGCCAACTATTGATGGTTGCTAACTGAGATAAGTCTTGCTAATCAAGTTCGCAACAAAAGTTATGCTTGTCTCACAAAAGAAGACAAGAGAGGAGACAAGAAAACCTCAAGCAAATAAACTCTCAATAATTTTCTTCTACAGACTCTTGCTCTCGGTATGTGTTCATTCTAGTCTCCTTTGTACTGGAACAAAAAGAGTTGAGGGCTATATATAATGAGCCAACAGCCAATAGGCCCCCAAAATCATGCTGAACAAATCTGAATAAGTCACTCGATTGCTTGTCTGTGCTGTCTTGTGCTGCTTCACTTTTTGACTAATGTCGCTCAAGTTCCATTCCTGCAACTTGGCACATGACAAAGCCTCAAAATCCAAACGGTTTAGGTCACTCAAGCTCACATTCTGTGGCTGGCTCACTGACAGATTTTGGAAATCCAAAGTGAATGTCAGTTGAGCTCACATCCCACAACTATCTCATGACTCAAAAGGCGGTCGAGGCCACAGTTTGCAATATGACTGGTGCTGGAGTTCATAGTTCACGACTCGGAAAACATACCTCAAGAAAAATTAGAATAGGTGTCCCAATCCCTGAGAAGCCTCTAATACAAAAATAAACTAATCCCTCAAAAGCGAAAAAAAGAGAGTAAATTATAATACGGTGGTGTTAGAATTTGTTTACATTAAGATAAATCCTAAGAACCAGACATAACAAACAAACACTGCATCATTACTCAATAGTTCATGTTACCTGCACCATATCTTAAACAATAATACCATGTCAACCATATAGGAACTTAAGTAAATGAACATAACATATTAGGATTGAGTGTAGACAAACACAAGCTAAGATATGCACGAGGATTAAAACAAAAATTACACCACAACCGCATGTAAAAACTGGGGAAAAAAAAAAAACCACAAATGTACTACCCTCAATGTAAACACCAGTCATAAGCACATGGTCACAGGAAGTTGTCATCCTAAAAAGGCTGACATATGTAATTCTTATAAAAATACAAAATTTAATTTAAACAACTTATACATGGGATAATCCTTTTTAACTCAGGTGCAAGTGGCTATATGATTTGGATATTCAATTTAACACATACCCCTGCGGGGCTACAGATGGGTAGATTATAGGCATGCTAGTGCAGTCCTAATCAACATAAAATAACAAATAAATGAGGGGAGGGGACATGGCTGGTACAGTCCAAATCAAAATAAAAGAAGAAATAAGTTTTGTGGGGGCGAAGATGTAAGGGAAGAAGTGGGGCTCACGGGGGCAGTCCAAAGAGAGCAGCCCTGCAACTGCAACTTCAAGCTTTTCAGGCTCAGCAGCTACAAAAATAAAAGCAGCAGTCGCTATAATTTCTTCCCCTCCCTCCCATTGATGTATTTGTGAGTTGATCCTGCCCGTCACTGGGGTAATAATTTTCACAAGGCAGTGAATAATATCCCAGGCGCCACGCAAAGGATTATTGAATTCTGCCTGCGGCGGGGAAGGAAGTATACTGTTATTTTATCGCAATGATCTAGGATTTATTATCATAATTCAATATGCAGATATGGAATAAATTTTGAGTACATGATTTTACCAGGTGATTGTTTATGAAAAAATCTACAACCATTCACTGAAATGTTTTCGAATAAATTTCGAATACGTCACACCGTCAAAAATAACCCTACGCTGAATAAATTTATCAATACGGTAGAAATGGAACTCGAGGTCATAAAATCAATCACAATACCTAAATTATACTCGCGAGATACACCAACTCACATGAGTTAGAACTTCATTAGAAATTAAAAATGTAACTGCAGAACAGTTATACTATTACCAAATTGTGCTTGAGCAACCGTCCCAACTCACACGAGTTACAAGGATTGAAAAGTATTGTTTTTAGACCGGTGTGAATGGAATCAGACGGGAGGAAAGAGAGGGGAGAGAAGAACAAGGAACTGGTGGGAGTGAATGTTCATTCGTCAAAGTTGGTGTTTGTCTCAGGCATCTCTGCAGCACGACGGGGATTGGTGGAACCAAGTCTACAAACAGAGGACGTAAGGAAGGCCCTTCATTTCTTCCCATCTTCGATGTTATCCACAGCCCGCAATGAATAGGTGAGGCTGGTTCTTATCTACTCGTATTTTTGACATATTTTATTCATTTTTCTTCGCATTCCAGAACCACCCTCGACCATAGTGTAAATGAGAAATTAATCGCTTGATTGAAATTTCATCTAGTTGAGAAATGAAAAAAAATCAAACATTTTACTTGTCATAATATAATGTCTTATTTTACTCTCAACGTCATTAGAGTTAAAATGTGATAAAAACAATTTCATTAAATTGTCAGAACAATCCAACATATTAGAGATGGATGATTATCAGAAATGGTTTGTTAAATGATCAAATTAGCAGCAAGTCGACTTTTCAAAAGTGAAAGACATGAAAAGGCAGGCTGTACGACAAGTTGTCCAATAAGAAGACCATACTATCAGCTTGAATATAACACCAAATTGAAAAAAGTTGTTGAGCAAAATTAAAAATGATTAAATCGATCGACACAGCACATCAACAAAGATATAAAAAAGGTTCTTTTAGCAGCTCAACTTGTGATATTCTATTCAAAATACCTACTACGCCTATAATCTTATGGGCAATTGTTTACATCCTTTAAGGAGACATGATACAACATTAGGAGCTCCGTTAGTAAAACCATTATCAGGACTCCAAAAGGTCACGTAGAGGTGGCCAAAAGGGGAGGTGGTGAAAAAGAAAAATGGCAAACATGCTCGTCAAAGAATATTTATGGAGTCCGAATAAATATTCGATCAAATCAATACACGGTCAAAAATAACTAAGTTAGTGATTATATAGTACCCACTCCACACCGTAAATGTGGAATGAGGTTATTGAAACACCCCCAATACATGTCCATTAATTTTATAAATATACTGTCTGAGCACCGAAAGAAGTATTTTTTTTGTATTTTTGCGTCCACCGCTTCCATAAATATTCAAAGCAGTTGAAAAACACTTGTTCAAATTGATTCCAAAGCACCTAGCTTGGACAAAATGAGAGGAAGGGCGGATCAATTACAAATAAAGAGCTCAAACAAAATGAGAAGAAAGAAAAATCAGGATGAGAGGAGAGAAAGCAGAAAAAGAGAGGAAAGCAGCTTCAGGGAATTCAAGATCCAACTCATTTCCAAGCTTAATTTGAAAAACGCAAGTGCCCCTCCACGGACTCAGTTTAGATTCAAAACAGCTGAAGCACACATCACTTGATATTCAATATGAGCAAAGAATTTTGATGATCTAAAGAGATTAGCGATCACAATGAAATATCAACCCTATATGTAAATCACCAATCACCAAATCCATACAAAATATCAAATAAAATGCAAGAAATTTGGATAACAGGCAAAATACCGAACAAAAGAACCTTTGGGTATATATAAAAATGTCAAATTATATCTAATATTAACGATATTATTGGGTCTAACTCGGACATGGACCAAATACGGTGAAACCCATTCAAAAAGGCATGGGCCCAACTGAGCAGTAAGGCCCAGACCTTCCTGAGAAGCCCAGAGAGTCCAAGTGCATAATCCACGTGATGCCCCAAGCTAGCAGCTAATCAACGCTCCTTCACAGCCTGCTGGGACGCCTGCAGATGGTGGGACCCAGGGCAGAAGATGTTAGCCAATGAGGGAGAGGTTAGTACTGTAAACCACGGTACAAGCGGTCTTCACAGTCACTCAGCTAATCCCTATGCAGACAGCAGACCAAGCTTGTTTACTTGGAGACGGTCCCCTTGCCTCCGCTAGACGACAGTCAACGCCGTTGGCCACCACTAGCGCCCAGTGGCTGGCGTATCTGGGAAACCTCTTGTCAGGAGACCCAGCTCTTGAAGCCTCCCAAAGGGAGCACATAAATATTTTCTCTTGCTAAGGAAAGAAGACATCCCAATCTTAAGCAAAGACAGTAAATAGAGATCAAGTGTTCGATTCTTCACCCAGCATCCCAGGTCTCGAGGAGAAAGAACAAGCTCTCTTTCCTCGAGCCACTACCACTTTCCGATAGAATTAGTGAGATACCCATAGCGGTGCAACTAACAAAGCCCAAACCTCCAAACGCATCCCACTCACACTCCCGTCATCTCTACATCTTTGCAATCCTATCACGTTTACCTTTAAATATGCATTCCTCGGTCTGTAACGAAAGATATCTGACTTGAGTGTTGGAATGTTCCTGGTGGGACAACCTCCGATGTCCTCTAACCCCTGTTCGTAGTTATAGTGTACAGGTTCTAGGTTAATAGTGACGGAGACTGGATCCAATCCAGATTGACCCGTAGCAGAAGATTTGAAGACTCTCTAATCTGTACCATAATCGAAAACCAAGGATGTAATGTCTCAATTCTCAAGCATAGTAATTAAGGTTGTATAATCAGGATTTGACTTAATTAATTTATGATGAGTTATCTTAATGGCCAAGAAATCATCTAAGGATAAGAATAGTTGACCGGCAAAAAACTGTTGACTGGATTGTTGACCGGCAAGAAAGGAGGAAGAATCCGGTCAACATGCGTTGACCGGATGAAATTAATAACTGGTTGGAAGGAGGAAGAATCCGGTCAACATGCATTGATCTGATTAACTTAATGATCGGCTGGAAGGAGGAAGAACCCAGTCAACATACGTTAACCGGTTAAAATGAAATAAGGCTTGAGGACTTGTGCGGAAATGGCCAGACAAAAATTTGGTGACCAGCAGGAAAGGAGGAAGGAATCTAGTTAACATGCGTTGATCGGCCCATTAAACAAAATACCTGAAAAAGTAGCCTGTTGCCAAATTTTCAGTCAACACGTTGACCGGTAATTATGTCATTTTGTCCGGAATGGTAAAATGGCTTGGTTGCACAAAAAAAAAATGGAAACAATATAAAATTCCTGAAATGAATGAAGGGCTGAAAAGAGGAAAAGAGGAAAAGACCGGTTGTCAAAATATTCAATCAACACGTTGACCAGATAAGTTGGCACAATGCCGGCTTGCATTAATGAGAACGACCGGTATGAATGTATATGCAAAATGTTGGAATAATGCAAATGGTCGGGTATGCGTGATTTGCCCAGTATGGCCAAAATAGCCTATATGATTAAATGAATTTCGAAGACCATTTTCAGATGCCATTAAGTGAAATGTGAAGATGATTTCCAGACCCGATTGAGTGGGTATCCAGAGACAATTTTTGGAGACAATTGAGTAAGTCTCCGGAGATGATTTTTAGAAAAAATGACCAAAATTGATTGTTAAAAGACAACCAAAGTAGAATAATGAATGAATTGACCAAGTATAAGAGGTAACCCGATTGACTTCTAGATAAAAATTTATCCAAGGCCGGAGCAGTCAAAGCAGAGTGTATGAACTGCTTCTTCCTGCTCCCTCCTGCTTGAATAATCTAGAATTCTCAGGAATTTTCTAGAAGAACAAATAAAAATAAAATATTTGGAGTAGGTAACCTACTCTACCTACTCTCACCAACCCCACCGCCTATAAATACTAGATGTGGGGGTAAGAGATGGGAGTTTTTTGGAGGAAGTTTAAGAAGAAAAGGTGCATAAGAGACGAAAGAAATGATAGAAAGAATTCTAGGCCAGACTTGGGTCAGGGAGTTCACAAATTAGGTAAGTGTACCCTACATTTTAATAAATTGATGTTTAAAGTCTGTTAATTAATATTGTTTTCCTGCTCGCTTTCTCTGTTATGAACCTACGTGAAACATGATAAGATAATTACTTTCTGCATGATTGTTAATGTTGATGAATGCATCATTGAAGAACTTGGATTATTTTCATTACGGAAGAACTTCAATTATCTGCAACATGGAAGAACTCCAGATATTTGCTTATTGTATGTTTAAGAAGTTCGATTATTGGCATGTTTAAGTAGTCCAGTTACTGATATGTTTAAGAAAGTCTAGTTATTTGTATAGAAAAGAAGTCTGGTTATTTGCTTAGTTTAAAAAATTCGAACCTTTGTGCATTATGAACTTTGAATGAATTGCTTTCGGATTTTGGATGCTCATGGGTTATGAAACTAGATTTAATAGCCTAGAGCTGTAGGCCTTAATGTAGCCGTTATTTACTATTTCTCGATCAAGATTTACAGACCTTAAATGTAGCTGTTTTATTAGTCAAGAATTACGGACCTTAAATGTAGCCGTTTATGGGATTTAATGGTCAAAAAGGTCGAGAGCTGCAGACCTAAAATGTAGCCATTACTTGAGATATGTTAGTCAAGAGTTACGGATCTTAAATGTAACTATTTGTCGATCAAGATCTACAAACCTCAAATGTAACTGGTTTTTTACGGAATCTGGTTTAAAATAGAAACATGCTTTGGAAACCAATTTGTGTGAAAATAACTTTGGCACATGTATTTATAAACTTGACTTCGGCCATGTTTCATGATCTGTATGCATGAATGCTTTCGTCACGTTTTGTCTGTTTCTGCCCTGGTTATGATTACGCATGACTTTTTCTTATGGTTACTTTGCTAGGCTCTCGGCTTACTCCCCTTTTACTTTCTTTTAATCGATGATGAGTTTATGTCGGACGAAAAAGAATAAAGTCTGATAGACTAGCTAGGCAGAAGACTAATAGGGAATTAAGTAGCAGTGTATGAGTGATATTGATGTAAATCTCTTTTGATTCTTTTGAAAAAATTATGTAAAACGACTCTGTTATATCAATTAATTGGGAAACTATGTGCTTCCGCTAAATTTCTGTTGGGAGGAATTTGTGGTTCCTAATGGGATCTCAATTCAATTCTGGACTCATGTGTTTGGTCGACCGACCTAAAATCCTCGGACGATCAAGATGTTGACCGACCTAGCTCGACTGATCCACTTAATCAGGCCGACTCAAGAGCTCCAACATTATGTGATCCTATGCACATGATATAAAGAAAAAGAAAAATTTAAGTCCACCACTGTAAGTATATATATATATATATGTATATCTCTTGATCAAAATATATTTTAAGTCCACCACTGTAAGTACGATAATTTGACGGAGGTCATATATGGTGGAATATGACTGTTCTATCACAAAGGACGCATCGGATATTGAAGTCCTACTCCTAGAATGTAAATCTCCAGCAACAAAGTTCCATCACGGCTTGAGGATCACTTAAGTTCTAGAGTTTAGGAAGATAGCCCGGAGAGGTAAAATCCTCGGTATTCATGGGAGCCCATGTAACGTCCCCGGCGCATCCGCACTGTGGATATTGTCCGCTTTGGACCGTCCCCTGCCGCACACGGCCGTCGCAGGGCGCCTCACGGTTTTGTTCCTGGCAGACCCTCACGGGCCCCCAAAACGCGTCCACAATGGAAGAGATATCCACGCCCTTTATAAGGCACGCTTCGTTCACCTCCCCATCCGATGTGGGACCTTACAG
>JAODPA010135304.1:0-16432 GCA_025585075.1 Nepenthes mirabilis
ATAGACCATAAATGATAAGTTTCAAATTTTAATTATGTAGAACTTTGGGCATATTTGTCGATATAAAATAGGAACTAAATATTAAAAAATAACATATAATTCATGATACATTTAATCCTCCAAATCTCGAATACCAACGTAAAATCATCGAATAGCCGGTAAAACATATATGCATGTACAGAATAAACTGATGGGGTATATAAAAATAATATGTATATTAGTAAAATTTTTAAATAGTAGTCAAATATTATCAGATACAAAATCAGATCAAAGATAGGGTTAGAGGATACTTGCTTGAACTTTATATTTCGTAAATCTGAAGAAATGATATCCCCAAATATCCAAATTGGGCACTCTCTCTCTCCTGCTGGCGCGGCCCATTCTCTCTCCTACTGCATCCCATTTTGCCTCTCTCTCCTTCACCGACGGCAGCTTTGGCACCGTCAACGGCGACGACCACGGTGGCAGCACTTGGCGACGGTAACACGATGGCAGGTGGCGGCACAGGTAACCAGTGACGAATTCTCTCTCCACCACGCCTCTCTTTCCCCCATTTTTTCTGATTCACCCAATTTCTCCCAAAATCGATACATGCAATCCCAAAATCAATATTCACAAAGAGAATGGAAGAATTTACTTGTCATGATTCCATCGATTTCCTATGGCAACGACGGCGAACAGACGGTGGCATATTTAGCTTCGATTCAAGATTCCTCTCTCTACTCACACCAATGCAAAAAATAAAAGGTAACACCACGGAGAGGACTTCGTTGGCTTCCATTCTCGGTGTTAGTACCTATGATCGTGGCGGCGGCGGCGGCCCACGTTGGTCTCCTCCGCTTTCCTCTCTTCTCCCTTCTTTTCTCTCTCTCTCCCTGAGAACCTTCCTTATTCCTGTTTTATTTTATTTTATTATTTTTTTCTTTCACTTTTACATATATATATATATATTTATTTTCTATTTTTACGTTTCTTTTCTATCAAAATTTAAATTGGCACTCGAATAGCAGTACCGGTGCACTCTGAGCGCCACTCCATAATTCCGATCATTCATCAAAATCTCATAATATTTAATTAATTTTTATCACACCCATATTATCCAAAAAAATAATAAATAATTCTAATTAAATCGGATAAAAATTTAAAATATTACACTTGTATGCCCTAGACAATGAAACAATGATTGTACAAGGAACTGTTCAACTAGAGGTGACATTAGGGATGTACCCACACACGACCTCCCGGATGGTTACATTCCTTGTCCTCGACCTCCCATCTGTCTATAATGCGATTTTTAAACGGCTCTGCCTGACCGCTTTTGGGGTAGTGGCGTTAATCCCACACCTAAAGATAAAATTTCCAATACCTTGCGACATTAGAGAAGTTGTGGGAGATGAAGTGAAGGGCCAGATGCGCTACCTATCCCAAATAGGTCCAACAACACCAACATAACTAATTAGGGACCTTAATTATTGAGAGGAGGCTACCCTCCAACAGGCTCAATCAAGGGAGTCAACTGATGAGATTACTTTGGACCTCACCGAGCTAGAAAAGTGCATACACATCGAAAGCTCCCTTTCAGGACCTGTCCGCGACCAGCTAGTCACTTTCCTCGAGTGGAACGCTGATATTTTTGCGTGGACTCCCACCAACATGTTGGGGATACCGATCGAGTAATGATCTATAAGTTGGATCTCGATCCCGGTCATAAGCCCGTCTGACAGAAGCATGGGAACCACTCATTCGAGAGACTGGTTGCCATCCGTGAGGAAGTGAAAAAGTTACTCGACGCGGGGTTCATCAGGGAGGTCCAATACCCTGACTAGTTGTCGATCATTATCCTCGTCAAGAAGAAGAATGGAAAGTGGTGAATGTGTGTGGATTTCATTGACGTGAACAAGATGTGCCCAAAGGACAGCTTCTTACTGCCAAGGATCAACTAGTTGGTGGACTCCACCATTGGCCACGAGCTGCTAAACTTCATAGACCCTTTCTCGAGATACAATTAGATCAGGATATATTTGGAGGATGAGGAGTACGCCTTCTTCAAGACGGATCAAGGGACCTATTGCTATAAGGTCATATCCTTCAGTTTGAAAAATGCTGGGGCCACCTATTAACGGTTGGTGAACAAGATGTTCGAAGCCCAAATTGGCTGAAACATGGTGATGTACGTGGACGATATGCTCATCAAGAATAAAATCACCAACAACCACATTCATGATCTAAGTGAGACCTTCGAGGTCCTCTGAATGCACCAGATGAAACTCAACCCTACCAAGTGCGTCTTTGGGGTGACCTCTAAGAAGTTCTTGAGTTTAATAGTGTCTTAGTGGGGAATTGAGATTGACCCTAAGAAGATAAAAGCTGTCAACATGAGTCATCCTCAGATCGTAAAGGAGGTCCAAAAGCTCACCGGGAGGCTCATTGTCTTTTCTCGGTTCCTTGCAAAATCGACAAAAAAATACTTACCGTTTTTCAAAACCTTGAGGGGGACCAAGGCAACTGGATTCCAATGGACGACCAAGTGTGATACCATGTTCTAGAAGCTTGATGAATATCTCTCCCATCCTCCTCTCTTGACTTCGTCTTAGTAGGATGAAGAATTGTATCTATCTCTGGCGATTTCAAGCACGATGCTGAGCTTGGTTTTGATTTGGCAGCAATCCGATTTGCAAAGACCGGTGTACTACCTCAATAAGATCTTAACGGACACCAAGAGCTGCTACACACATGCCGAAAGGACAGCATTAGCCATAGTATGCTTTGCCCAAAAGCTGTGGCCTTACGTCTAGGTGCACAAAATTGTCATCCTAATGGACCAACCCTTGACGGGGATATTGTAGAAGTCGAAAACTTTTGGGCGATTAGTCAAGTGGGTTATAGAGTTGGGTGATTTCGACATGGAGTTCTGACTACGGCCAGCCATAAAGGGCTTGACTCTCACGGATTTCATAGTCGAGATGGCGACCCCGATTCCTGACGGCCCCGACCACGCTGGAGATACGAATAAGCTAGATGTTCTAATGTGGACTCTAAACGTCAACGATTCATAAACACAGGCAGGTACCAGAGCAGGCGTGGTTCTGAGAACTCCAAATGGGTTGGAAATCAAGTACTCTGTCACCCTTGGGTTTCCGTCCATCAATAACGTTGCCGAATATGAGACATTCATCGTTGGACTCTGGCTCGTCAAGAAATGCTTGGCTAGGTCCCTTATCGTTTACAGTGACTTCGAGTTGATTGTCAACTAAATCCGAGAGAGTTTTGAGGCATCCAATCCATAGCTCGTAAAGTAACTTGCTAGGGTAAACGGGCTGATCCAGGTGTTCAACCAAGTCGAGGTAGTCTACATCCTCAGGGAAGAGAATTGGAAGAGCGACCAACTAGTAAGGATGGCGGTGACCGGCAGCTTGGAATAATATTTTAAGGACATGTGGGAAGTCCTAGCCATCCTAAGCTCCAACGACCCTGAGGGCGAGGCATTGCAAGTAGTTGATGGCGATAATTGGATGACCCCGTATCGAAATTATTTGACCGATGAAACCCAACTAGAGAACCTGGATGAGGCAAAACTTGTGAGAAAGATAGCGGGCTGGTATATCCTTGTGGACGAAAAACTATACCGTCAGGGATACTTGATCCCTTACACGAGGTGCTTAACACCAGAAGAGGCCGATTATGCCCTGAGTGAGGTGTACCTCGGAGTCTGTGGCTCACATATAGGGGGCAAGAACTTAGCCTTCAAAGTAATGAGATAAGGTTTCTTCAGGCTCTCGATGAAGCGTGATGCCATGGAGTTTGTGAAGAAGTGCGAAAGCTGCAAACTCCATGGAAACATATCTTACCAGCCACACATGGAATTGCAAGCCCTCCAAGTGCCTTGGCTATTTGCGTAATGGGGGATTAACATTCTCAGGCCATAGCCTGTGAAGTCCAAACAAAGGAAATTCGTTATAATGGGTATTGACTACTTCATCAAGTGGGTGGAGGCATCCCCACTAACATGGATAACTAAGCAGAATACAATAAAGTTCGTTCGCCAGAGCATCGTTTCCCATTTTTAGAATTCCGAGGTCAAAGTGACAACAATAAAACCTAATTTACAGACAAACGATTCTCCAAGTACTGCGAAAGTCTGCAGATAAAACTGGTTCACATATCAATTGCCTACCTGCAAACCAATTGACAGGTAGAAGTAATGAACCGAATGCTACTTCACGGATTCAAGACCAAACTGGAAGATGTTGGGGGCTTTTGGGCTGATGAGTTGCCTTCCATCCTTTGGTCATATAGAACCAAACCTAGAGAGTCAACCCACAAAATCCCCTTCAACCTATGTTACGGAATGGAGGTGGTCGTCTCGATAGAAGTTGGTCTGCCCAACCTGTGAGTTAAGAGCTTCGACCCCCTTAGTAACCCTCAGAGGCTTATGGAGTACCTTGACCTGCTAGAAGAGGCCATAGACGTAGCATGCCTTCGGATTACAGCATACTAGTAGCGAATCACACGGTACTATAATAAAAGGGTAAAAGCCAACTAGATCAAAGTGAGGGACCTTGTCCTACAGAATATAGAGGCAATCGGTAAAACTGTCAATAGGAATAAGCTCTCTCTGAATTAAGAGGAACCATTCCTAGTATCGACAATCCTATAGAATGGTACATACAAGTCACGCATTTAGGACGAAAAGTTTGTCCTAATAACTTAGAACACCACCCACCTCAAAAAGTACTTCTAATGAAACCCAGCCAGCCCAGGTAAGAACCTCATACATCATTTCAAATGCTTGTAACTATATCATGTTTTTAATCAATAAAATTGTTGTTTATTCATGTGTACTTGCCCATGTGATTGCATGTGTGTTTGTCATTTTACCAAATCAAATGACCTAGACTGCCCCCTAAGTCAGGCAAGATTCGCCCTGGCCTACTTTGCAACTCATTGGCAGTCGATGAACCCCAACCCTGAGCTGAACGGCCCATTAGGAGGTTGAACCTTAAACCTTGATTCCGAATCAAGCGGCGGTTGAGAACAAGGCCCAAGGGATTTTAGAACTCCCAACCAAATGGCCTACAAAACCTTAGGGAGCTTCTACAGTGGGCGTGCAATGACTTTCCACGATGGAGAGAGCACCCTCAGCTAATAACAGTCAGTGGACTAGGACCAAACGTGCATGGGCAACAATGTCCTGGGATAGGATCGAGCGCCAGTATGGCAATGCACGGACGATGACCTACGACTCTGCCAGAGCCCAGCTGTTGCGGCCTTGAAACCCAACTAGCCATAGCGAGGCTCACCCCCAACGTGTGACGACATTCTACTTACGGGGTAGAGCACCCCACAGAATGAAGGTACCACAACATTCCCTTCCCAAGGGAATGGGTGCCACCAGGCGGATGCAATTTAGACGAACCCGACGATGATAGCTGCAACATTTATCTAGACAAAGAAAGAAAAAGCAATTCTACATGGAAACCCAAGCAATAAGCCACAAAGGTCATAACAACCAAATTGGTTTTATTACAATTTGTCCTAAATATACAAGCACGCCATTTCTCCCCAAAAAAGGGGGGATCTAGTGGGTTGGATAAGTATCTCTCTATGGTTGGCAATTGAACTGCTGGGAAGATGAAGGCTCGCCCATCCCCGTAGGAGGAAACAATAAGTCTAACTCAGGAGTCACCAGCTGTGCGGTTCGCTGATAGAGGCAAATTTCGTCCCATAATTTACCTTCCAACACCTTCCTAAGGTCCGCTATCAGAATGGAGGCCCTCAATTGATCCTCAAGCTGAAGGCAGTACCCACGGAGAAAATTGTGCTACTCCTGCGAATCGCAGAGTGACCCCTCGAGGGAAGTAGTCCTCTCCCCAGCCGCGCACCACTCACCCTCTAGGGCCTTAACCCACTTGACTACAGCTTCGTGCTCTGACATACTAACGTGCCCATGAGCCAGAGAACCAATGGCCACAGAAAGCTGAAGAGCCCTTTCTCGAACCTGCTGGCAGCAAGTATGTTAGAAGAACAAAGGCAAAAGAAAAAAAGGGACAAAGGGATACTAAATGAGTACCTCTGCAAAGGAAAGCCCCTCAAGAGGAGGATATTTTGAGCTAACCTTGGGTAACTCCACCGTGCTTAGCTCCAACAGACATAACACCTTCCGACTCTAGGAGCCCGAGGGCTAGCACCACGGTTTCTTCCACGATGGCCGTAGTAGCCATCGCCTCTTAAGCCCTCGATTCTGAAGGGTTTGAAGGATGCGACTCAACAGTCTTGCTTGTCCCCAGGGAAAGCGTGCCAAAGGTGACTATCTCTCCCGAAGGAAGCTCCTCCATAATCTTGACTGCTTGAAATGGAGGCACGTCAACAATAGTGATTGCCTCAGAAGGAGGCTCCCTTGCAGTTTCGGTGTCTTCAGGGGCCATCATAACCTCGATGTCCTCCATCGTGAGGATATCCCCGGGGACCTCCGCCACATAGAGAGGAGACTCAGGCCCTACAATGTCAACCTTAGATGCCGAATTGGCAACGGCCTCTGGTGTTGCCTCGGCTGTGATGTTTGCCACTGGCTCGGCTGGACTCTCCACCAGCTGCTCACACAGTAAAAGTTCGGTGACAACAGGGACACCATACTTTGCCAATGCTAACGTGGGAATCGGCTCAACTCCGGCATCAACGACACCATATCCAAGTTTCAACACAGGAGCTACCATGACCACAACACCTGCAACTCCTCTGGAACCAGATGCTTAGCCTGAGTTGGAGGTGCAAATAAAATGCGTTCCACTTGACGTGCTCTCGAATCGCCAATCCCGTGGCAGTGTAGCCTCGCCCTCTCCTGATGAAGAAGTAGACTTTGAGGATAAGCCGTCAGAGGATGAGTAACGCTGCTTTGATGGTGAACCCAAGGGCTCTCGAATTACTAGCGCCCTTGACCTCCTCGGACCGGTAAACGTCACCACGGGGGCAGGCTCCCACGCCGCCACAGCAAAGGCATCCAAGGTCAGCCAGTGTCTGCTCTCACGAAAAGTGCTGGCATTGGCTTGGATTGGATCCACCAAAGGTTTTTCCTGGGCTTTCTCATTTGCTTCCAAGGACATAGTGATACTGAGTCGCACCTTCCCCCACTCATTTGAAACAACTTAGTCGGAAGAAGTCACTAGATAAAAGAAATGATCCTTCCAATGCCTGACCAAATGTACCCCCTTTCAAGTTAAAACCAGGGCGAGGAGACAAGGAAATCCTTTCTGTAAAAAGGTGAAAATCACCCTCATAGACGTAATGGTAAAACTGCAACCATGTTAGTGGGAGAAAACACAGAGGGACACTAGGTACCGTACGACATTTGGCATGAGGCTCGCCACCGGCACCCCCAAAGCTATGAGGATCGAATACAGGGGCCATCGGCATTCAAAAGTAGAGTTTGCCCCACAAATGGATCTCGTAGACAGTGATAAAGCCTTTTAGCGTAGAGTAGGCCCTACCATCTTCATCGGGCAGCAAGAACGTCGTACTCCCTGGAACCTTAAACTGAGAAAGCAGTAACTAAACGTTCTCAACAATGAGGATCAATCAAATCCACCCGACATCGTCAATGTCCATGATTGGAAGGGAAAAATAAGGAAATTTGTGAAAAGAAGAGAAGCTCGCAATGGATCAAAGATGAAGGCAAGTGCGGGAACGGAAAAGGGCATGCGGGTTAAATAAGCGAAGACCCAAAGCTGGAAACGACATCACAGAGAAGTCAAAAGGCCATTCCCATATGGTAGCCATGTGTATCAACACCGCAAGGCACCACGACACACCCCTTCCCACTGCCACTCGAAATGAACCTAATGCCTTGAATTCCCACGGGTCAGTATTAGTGATGGTTAGTCAACTCGTCCCGTCAATAATAAATGTAGCTCGTAGACCCCAGAAATGCCAGCGCCACCAGCTGAAGCGGCAATCATGATGATGTATGATCTCACTTGAAGGCCGGTGGCATAAAGATGAGGCCATCACATGATACGGCTCGAGATAGGAAGTGGATCAACCGTGACCCCAGCTGGCTCCATGATGTTCTGCTTGGCTAGCCTCCTCGCCTAGCGTTCAGGACAGCCATTCGAGAGATCAGTCGTCTAATAACTGAATTGCTGAAACCATGACCCAACTGACTATCAGATGCCAAGTCACACACGACGATATGAAGATATCCCATTCATAAAGCAACAACATAAAGATAAAAGGACAAGACAACGGAAATACAAGGGGCAAGAAAATATTCAATGGTTTTATTTATTGAATTCTTTTGCAAAGTATAAGGCTTACTATAATAAGAGTACATAATAGAAGAAGATAAATGAAGCAAAAATCCGTAGCGATCACCTTAAAATGGGTCTAGGGAAGACACATGTAGAAAGAGCAGCCGCATGTCAAACACCATGTGGACCGTGCCTACCTAAACATGGAATGTGCCTAACCAAAAATCAGGTGCCGCAAGATGCTAGTGGGAAGCGACTCTCTGAAGGAGAAACAAAACACCGCCATGAGAGAAGCTTCCCACCCGAGAACTCCTCTAGGAAGTTTCGACAATGACCCACCAGAGAAGAGGTCGAGGCAGGGCCACTTCCGCAGAACAGAAAGGATTGCGGAAGATGCTTACCCCCAAAGACCCCTTTGGAAGGGAACGTCTAAAAGCTGGCGAGAGGAGGAAAGAATGAAGAGACCCTACCACCGAGCCACCAAGCATGGCAGCCTGAGAACAACCGAAATAGGGTCTAGGTGGTACGGGAACAACTGGAATAATGGCAACACTATAAGTGCCAAGCTCGTCTTTGAATCTTCCAAGACTCCACCCTATCACAGCATGAGGCTTCGAAAAGACTAAGGCAACTTTGAATTCCCACATCGCTTAGCTGACGTGAGGATGGTTTTTGTATGCTTTGTGATAGGTCCCCTTATGACACAAGTTGATCCAATCACGACAAGAGACTATCCAGTGGTTAGCCCACTAGCCAGCGAGGCCCAACACAAAAGCGAAACTTAGGAACTATCCAATCAACCCATCTACTGTGTACAGATCCATAAGGGACCAACGACTCTACTTCAAGGGATAGCCTCTGCAGCTCCACCAATGACAAAAAAGTCGACCCCATACCTTAGTGATAGTAGTCTAGCAGCATAGAAGACGCTGACGCGGTAGGTCTTAGCCAATGGTGTTGGTGGTCAATCATGGGAAATCACTGTACTCGTCGATCAATGACAGTCCAGTCAACCCACATGAAGGGAGACCTAGCCCTTGTCAACCACCACCAGCCACGGCCGTATCAACGCTACAAGATGACATTTGACACGGTGGCTCCCTTTAACGCTTAGTCCTCCTCTCCCATTGGGCGCACCAACAGGAGTCAATCCTCCTCTCCCATTCCCAATTCACGTGCAATTCTATATTATCTAGTATCCTCCTCACATCTTATTATTTATTGTGAAAGATTTCTGATTTGAATGTCAGAGGATAGATCAAGGGGTGAGTCCTACAAATCCTCTGATCTCCTATTTGTAATTTGTTGTACGTAGGTTTCAGGTTAACAGTGACGAAAACTGCATCCACTCTAATTAGACTCACAGTAGAAGATCGAGTGGCTTCTAATCCGTACTACAACTCGGAAACCAAGAATACATTAGTTTGAAATAAGTTCCTTATGCATGGCTCGAAAAGCTTTGATCTACCATGCTCCATATTTCCTTTGTTCAAGGCCACTATGATTTTTCATTGTTTCTTCAAAAGATTTTCACCTGTCTTATTTTCTTCCTTGTCTATGAACATGATATAATAGTTACATGGATAGAATCCTTATTGATTATCTAACTTCAACACTATATTTAGGATTCATTTCATATGAAGGGCCTTGCTCCTATCATATATTTCTTGGGATTAGAAGTCCATACAAATAATTCTAGTATGTTCCTAAATGAACGTAAATATACTTATGATCTGATTGCTTTGGTTGGTTGCTAGGATTCTTTCTCGGTGGAAATTCCTCTTGAAGTAAATGCTAACCATCGTTATGACGAGGCCACTTTTCTTTGTAATCCAACATTGTTTGATAGGTTAGTTGGTAGTTTGACTTATTGGACTCTTACATGGTGTAATATTTCTTTTTTCCGTCTAAGAAATCAATCATTTTATATAAAGCCTGTGAAATCAACCATTTTAAGCTAATGAGTAAAATTTGAAATTAATTTTATTATCGTCTATTATTGATTTGAGTTTAAATTTAGCAACACTTAGCTTTTCTATAGTTTTATCAATACATTTAATTATCAATAAGTCAAAGAGTTTCAAAGAATGCAAATGTGACCTTTTGAAACTTTAGTAGAGCTCACCGCTTGAAAAATTGCATAAGCCTCCATAAATTTTGGACTTTAAATCTATTATTTCAATCTTCTTCACTTGACAAAGTAAATTAAACCATACAAGTAAGATATTTTTTTATACTATTTAATTACTCCAACTATTAAATTACCCCACATAAAAAGTTGTGGGCATTTGATATTTAATACTAGCATATATTGAAAGTCCTTTATTTTTATAATGGGATATCTAATTTTTTATAATACTAAATCCAAGTTAAATTTATATAAATTCCTAAAATATTCAAGAATGTGAGAAAATATATATAAAAAATTATGTGGCTTGGTTAGATTTAAACATCTTCCTCCTACTATATTGTAGGCGTCCTCATTGACTTAATTTTTAGTGTAACTTTGACTTCTCGCTTCTTCAATCTTATATCTTTAGCAAGTTCTCATATAGTTTCTTCTATTAGCCTCCAATTCCACTTCATGATCACTTCTTTCTTCTTCCGAGTTGATGTTGTTACATCTTGTTTAGTTATGCTCTTTTCAATTTTTGGCATTGGTGGTGGTTTTAGCTTGATGTTGATCCATTGTGAAATATGGCATGAAGGATCTTTTACATCAGAATAATCATCTTCAGATAGCTCATATAAAAGGTGGGATAGACTTTCATCCACTTTGGAGGATCTATCTTGTACGATATTTTTTCCACACAAGGAATAATCTAGACTTAGCCTTCATATTTTCAGAGGAGGTACGATTTTTTTCCTAAGAAATCGCATTTATTCTTAAAAAGAATTTCACAAATATAAAATCTCATATATTAAATTGCATAGGTCGCCTTTTTTGGTCCAACCATTTCTTCATTTGATGAGACACATTTTAAAAATAGATTTTAGCAATCTCTATGTTTTACTTCTACTCCTCCGTAGCGTTGTAACAATGAGAACACTTTCCTTTGCAGGACATGGCCACAATGTGTGGAATAAGAGGCTAATGAATGAATACATTCTCAAAAATACTCTTCCTTAAAAGAGGAGAACTTTTGAATATTAAAATATAATTGAGGAACATTAAAATCTTTATCAAATCTTTTTGATTTGTACTCACAAAATGGCATACGTCCTCTTTAAGTAGATCATTAAATTTCTCCATTAAAGAGCTAGTGAGAGGATGAAAATTTGATGAGATGTCCAATTTCAAACCAAGCAATTTGAAAAGTTCTAATCAGAAAGATTCGATGAGTGGCCTTTTTTTATCATTTGTAATATCTTCGGGCACTCCTCGGTACTTGACAATATATTTGAAGAAAAGGGCCACCGTCTCCTTCTCTAAACAATCTATCAACGTCTGAATAAAAATAGTGTATTTTGAGAAGTGGTCCACAACCACAATGATTATGACAGAGAAACTCGCTCTTGTTTTTTACTCTTCTAAGAAATGAGAGTATTACTGAGAAACACATACCATCTAATAATCAAACAGTAAGTATTCACAAATCTAATCTAATTAGTGTTACTAAAGCTCATCAACTTTAAAGACAATCTCATATAAAAGAACAACCCTAATCTAAAAGTGCCCTTTAAATATTGAATAATATATCATACAACAGCCAAATAAAAATGTCAAGGTGACTACATAAACTGAATGCCTTGCTGAAGTGCAAATAAAATATCCAGCCTCGTAATATTTAAATAGTTCAAATTACAAATGTTTAAATAGTTCAAATTGTCTATATATAGATTAACCAGACGACAATTCCTCTTCCTCTTGCTAAAGTTTCAAATTTACTTTCATAGGGGTAGGACATAGTTTCTGGACTAAGGACCACCAAAGCGATAATTTTCGCAGTATACTTGTACTAATGTGAAAGTATGCTAGTAGGAGTACAATAAACGGCAAAAAAAAGTACCGTAATAGACGAAGAAGGCCCATAAATGACTGATCCACGTACCAGGGCAGAAAGAATACAAATAACAAGCCGGCAACTGAGAACACACAGTGCCTAGTTTCAGTTTATCATACTGAGAGAGTGATGCACCAGAGGTGGAAGGGTGGAAGGTCCAGAAGACAAAATCGAAGATACTTAACCAACTAGAGTTCAAAGAATATTATATCTCTAGTGCCGCAAGAGAAAGATGAAGCAACCCACAGACGGTCGCAGACGGAAAATTCTTCATAAATCGTTCGCCGGTTGCTGGGAGTCCTTGAAGAAGCAAAATTGCAGCGAAAATTTTAACCAAGAAGCAAAGCTCCGAGAACGTTGAAGAAACCCTAGAGAACCGAAATGCATAGATTCCAAAGCACAAGATTCCAGGTGCGTAGGGAAAACTACCAAAGAGTACGAAGAAATCAAAAATTTAGAAATGCAAATGTGAAAGGTATGGCTCTAACACCATGACCAGATGTGGTTTAGTTTGAGTCATCTCTTGGTGGAGACAATCATAATCAATACATGTTCCATAATTATAGGCAATCATAATCAATACATGTTCCATAAATGCAGCGTTAAACCTAATCAATCCATAATTACAAACAATTACCATCTAAGATGCTATTTTTTTACTTAATATTACGTAAAATTATATACAGTTGAATGGACAAACACCTTATCCTTGTCCTTCATATTAAATTATTTTGAGTTTTCAAAGGCTTTCAAAGGTGCTCACTGGACATGAACTCTTGCCTACGAGGAGTATCATATTTACAAGGGGCATGGGCACTATTTTAGTTGCCTTAAGGAAGTCTATATTAAAATTAGGTTAGAGTTATCCCTAGTTGCTGCCGTAAAGTTTATCTCCCCGTTCCACTCTTAAAGTTGGCAACACTAAGAGCAAGCTTTACCTCTGCGTTGACGGCCTTCATGCTGTCTCTATTTCGCTCCAATTGTATACCCAGTCGATCAACTTTAATCCTAACTATAAAGTTGTGAGAGGTGTCTGTATCAACCATAGTAAGGGTACTCTTGACATTCATTTGGATTTCAACATAAATTATATTTGTAAACTTTGTGGATGCTTGAACATACTTCTATATGGCATATAAGAGGTAGACTGCACCAATACGTGTTTGGTCTCCATTGTTCATGTCATCTCCTAACTCTAATTGATCACTTCACCTAGTAGTGCATTCAGAGTTCCTTTAAGTGGACATTACGTCATCTTATGTAGCCCATTATGTAAGAAATACTCATCAAAATATGCCTTCTTAATCTCCAAAATACTAATACTTCTCTTAGAGTTTTGGGAGTTTATCTGCGACAAAGCTTTTTAAAAGTTACTTACCCTACTCTTGGCTTTACTTTATGAATTGTTGCCATTAGATGCACTCTACATCAGTTTCTTTGAAGGCTTACAATTGCTCGTGTTTGTAGTTGCCTCTCTTAATGGTGTAGTAAATAAGTCTTTTAGTTACATTCTGGATAGAAGTCAATTTTTATACCCATTGTCTAAATAACCTTATTTAAACCCATGCCTGCACATTATGGATAAAATGAAATAAACAATCATTGTTAGAGATGTTTTTAATGTCTAAGATGTATGCCGAGAAAACTTTGACATAGTCTCTAATTGTCCTTGTGTACTTGATTTTGATTTAGCTTTTTTTTTTTGTGTCATGAATTCAATGTTCTTTAGGTAGAATTGTGCCATTGGTTTTATCTTGAACTCTTCTCATGAGTCGATATTCAATTTTCCTTGAGCAATTTTCTCATATTGAATGCGTACCATAGTTTGGCATCACTGATTAGGTATATTGTTACCATAAAAAACATTGGCCTCATCTAAATTTATATTTGTAGTCCTAAAGTATTATTCTTAATGCGTCTATAGATCTGAATTATTATACAGTTTAGGGAGTCGCTTGATCTTTTCCAAGCAGTTGAATTGAAGTGGGTTTGGTCTCCATCATTTCGAATTTAGATATTGCACATTATAATTAACAAATAAGAGGTTAGAGGATGATGAGAACTCGCTCCCCGGTATGTCTTTTGATACTCAATTAGTAATCTTTCTTAAATGGATAGAAAGATAGAAGGATACGTAAGAAATGATGCGTATATGTATGCATCTAGGGAATTGAGTGTTTGAGTGCATCCAATTGAGGGGCGGATTGGAGAGAATGCTCGGCAAGGAGCAGCTTAGAGGGGGAACTTGGCAAGAAGAAGACTTTGAGGGATGGAGGACTATGCTCCGATTAGTGCGCCTGACCACGGACGGCTTCGAGATGGAGGATTGAGTTTCGTTGAGTGTGCTTGGATAGATGGCGGCTTTAAGAAATGGAGGATTTTCCTTTGGAGAATGCACTCGGCCAGGAAGCGCTTTAAGATAGACACGCTTGCGGGAGAGTGGCTATCCGGAGGAGGAAGTAATTCCTGGGTGATGATAATGGAGAGAGGAATGCCCACTGGATTCCTCTTTAGCTACCAGTGAGGGGGGGCTTCCTATGCCTCGCTACATAAACCATTTTTGCCGTCCTGGTGGCGTAAGAATTCAAAGCAAATACGACGCTAACACAATCACGAGCATGGATCGGAGAGTTGCTTCAAAAGCTAGGGGTGCTCCTGCTCGGCCGTGGTAGTTCTTCGAGTTAAGTGAAGAAGTGTGAGGGTGAGCATGCTCTATTGACCCATTTTTCCTTTGTTTAGTTCTCTCATCTCTTTTTGGGTTCTACTCTTTGAAATCTTCTCCTTCCTCCCGCCCTTCTTTCCTGTGGTAGAAAGGTGATATAAGTAGAGCGAGAACTGCGAAGCCTGCCTTAGGGCATATGGCTAGTGACGGTTGCTCACAAGGATTCGCTGAGTTATCCCAGTGATCACAAGTATTTGTTATGGCCATCCCTCTCGCTATCTGCAAGTATTCTTCCCCTTTTAAGGTGATTTTGGAGATCGCTGTTATGGTGGTTATCTTTTGGGGAGATTCGCTGAATCGTGACTGTCATTTTGGGGCGACGTGTAATCAGTGGTAATATTTTGAGAATATTTGCTGAATTGTCAGGACGGTTGTCGTAGCTGTATTATAGCAAGTTCTCCTTACTTGCCCGTGCTGTGCTATCGAAGTTGATGAGTTGGAAAAAATATTCTATGCCGTGTTTTGTTTGCGGGAGCCACGTGCTGACGGGGACACATGGGCTTGCCTTCCGAATTGGAGTTGTTGAATTGCGGGCCTTCTCTCGACCAAGCTACGTGGACTTATCAGCGGTCCCTCGGGACCTTACGCTGGGCTTTAGAGGAACTCTTGACGGGCTGTTGATGTGTTGTACTTTGGACTTTAGGTCGGCCCACAGTACCGAACCTATCAATTCCAAATCAAAGATAAAATTATCAAACTCTTTTAATTATTGCATGCCACTGTATGAACGAGGTTATGAAAGTTTAGCTTTACCATTATCGAAGGTAATGCCATCAGACATGATAGCGTGTACTAGAAGACTCACCTTAATAGTGAGCTCGACATTCTATTCTTACAACACTCTTATTGAGTTGTGAATATCCTTAGTTAGGTCATTGACTACTTTTTCAAAGCACCTTAGTTGTTCGGCGAGTCTCTCTGCCCACCTTTATATCATGTCAAAAAATTTGTCTCAGACTTCTAGCTCAATCATACTTTTTTCAATAATTTTAAGATAAGTCACTACGGTTGGATAAATCATATGAGTCATTTAAGCAGTAGGTTGTAATGTTACTTGGGCCATCATGATTCCACCGTTTGACCTTGTCCCAAAATTGAGGTATCTATTACCACTCTTCTCGTAAGTCAAGTTGTAATACCAATTGTTATGGTTCAATTTTTATATCTACAACACTGTATCGTGCATCTGTTCTCATTGGAAGCCAAACGCTAGCTAAGTTGATAATGTCAAACTTAAGTTAAGAAGTACACTAAAGTGCGAGGATCGATTCTAGAATGCAATTATAAGAAAATAATCAAAGTCAAGAATGTCAAACATAAGTAAATCACTAATTAAAAGTGTAAAAATATAAATAAGCAATCAATAGTAGTAAGTAACAATCGGAATTAAAAGAATATTTCTTGAATCATTTCCTCATATTATGGGATTTAGGCCTTTTGGTATTTTTTATAATTATATATTA
>JAODPA010135315.1:0-16432 GCA_025585075.1 Nepenthes mirabilis
AGATAGTTAATTATTAAAGATGGAAGGTTACAATGAGAATGTGATGGGTACACCAGTAATGGGTTTACCCAAGAAAAAGGAACGGCCTAAATTTACAGTTGTCCATTTGCGTTTAGACGATCAATATTAACCGTTGACCGAAAAAAAAGCTAATGAGTTAGTCAAAGCCCAATAGTAGGACGACCCACTTAGACTCAAGGCGGTTAATGTTTCCGTTGACCAAAAATATGACCAATTGATCAATTGAAGATAAAGCCTCACGCGGCCCAAGTCTAGATTGGCCCACGTGTCCGTCCTCGTACAACAACAGCCTTCTCTCCTAATTTTGTGCTCTCAACAGAAGACAATCTCCATTATAACGGTTACTCCCATAATCAATGTGCATCCCTAAAGGAAGGTGCCAGAATCTTCTCCCTATCTGCTCGAAACCCTAGCGGTTACAGAACGCAGAAAAAAAAAAGTAATCAATCCAATGGCCATTATAGTCATAAAGGCAGCACGTTAGAAAAGGCAACGGTTCCAACAGGGTGTGGGTATCAAGCCCTTCTATATAAGGAAGACATCCCAACGCAACGACTATAAAAGGTCATGAAATTCATACTTTAAGGTACATTCTCACTTACTTGCAAAAAGCCTTCTTTTACAAAAGCTCTAACTCTTTTAGCATTTTAGCGCTCTCTCTCTTTGCAATTACGTTCCAAGCAAACACAGTACTTAGAGATTTTGCTTACCATGAGCAACCCAAGCCTCTCAACCTACGAAAACACCCCCCACAAAACAAACACTCTCAGCATTTAAATTGCACCCCATTGTATTCACCTTCTTACTTCAAAGGCAGTTTACTGACTTTAGCGTCAGAGTATTTTTGATAAAATAACTTTCCGCCGTTACCTGACCTTTTATTCACAGTTGTGGTGTGCATGATCCAAATTCAGTGGACAAAGTCAGACTCAAATGAATAACTTGGCTCGAATCTGTTTAAAACTTAGATCTCTGACATATCATTGGCACCGTCTGTAGGAATATTACGAAAAGCCTACCACTTTTCACAACAACTTTTCCGTTCAATTCCACAATCAATTTCACCCATTAGAATGGTGAATACCAGAATACAAGCTAGCGGTCCCGCCAGAGACACAGCCACACTTGACCAGGACCACTCTGCCGATAACTTGGTCAATGGGGTGGTCAACAGAGTACCTCTTTAATTTTTTCAGAACCTGGCAGAACAAATGAGTAACATGAATCAAATGCTTCAAATACTCTGGGCCCACCAGGATAATATGAAGTAGTGGGCTTCGCCCGCAGCAGTCCCTGCTCCGGCCTCCAGGAGAGGAGGCCCCAAGAAGAAGAAGAAGCCATCCAAGAAGACCAAAAGGCCAGGTGATACTCAAGCTCCGAAGACCTCATACACCTAGAGACGTCTAAGGCTGAAAGGACGTTCGAGCAGCAGGACTTCGGAGAAGAGTCCATAACAGATTCGAGTAGCAGGACTTCGGAGGAGAGTCCATAACAGAGGAATCCCTGATACTCTCGAGCAGAGGCCAGGTATCAGGCTTAGGAGGGAGCCTCCAAGATCGTTATATCCACTAGTGGTAGTAGCCGGCCAGCTACTCACCACGCCAGAGAAAGAACAGAGTTGAGAATTTACCTCAACTCCAAAAGAACTCGCAACATCACCTGTACAGATTCGAGGGTGGAGAAGATCTTGAATTGCGTGTTCAAAAATGAAGAACACACCATAGATCAGGACAGATCATCCTTCACAACATAGATCTTGAATTGCCATTTGCCGGTAAAGTTTAAGATGTCAACCATTGACTCTTACGATGGTAGTGCTGATCCTATGGATCATCAAGATAGCTTACGCAACCATTTGAGTCTCCAGGGGTTGGAGGACGCAGTGATGTGCCGTTGTTTTCATCTAACACTGAAGGAAGATACCCGCATCTGGTTCCATCGTCTCTCGTTAGATTCGATCTAGAGTTTCTAAAAGCCCACTAGTCTCTTCTTGACGCAACATGCTTCTAGCCGCCAGGAAGAGAAGCAGTCATGGTATCTCTCCCATATTAAGTAGAAGTAGGGAGAGAATCCAAAAAAATTCATGGATCGCTTTGTGGCGGAGGCCAAAAGGATTCCCAGGCTCACGGAAGAAATGAAGCTTGGTAGTTTCATCTCTACCTTAATGCATGGGGACTTTTTCAGGCATTTGGCGCACGATAATTCGCAGACCTTCTAGAAAGTGGAATATATCACCAGGGCCTACGCAATGGCTAAAGAGGCCAATGAGGCTAAGCAACTCGAAAGGATCGAACAACCTCGCTCTTTGTCGACTAAGGAAAAGAGGAAGCACAACGAAGACGACTATTCTCACAGGAAATAGCACAAGAATGAAGCACCTAAGTGAAGGGATTACGGGCTGATCAACATGACACCACTGATCGACACACGCTCCAACTTCCTCATACAGATCCGTGGATGAGAAGTTCCTTAAGTAGCCCAAACCACTTAAGAAAGCGGAGGGAGGAAATCTAGTTAAGTATTATGATTTCCATCGATCTCCCAGACACTTCACGGAGGACTACAAGACTCTTCAACGGGAGATCAAGAAGTTTATCTAGAGGGGCCACCTTACTAGGTTCGTTAGGAACCCTAGACAGAGTTCTGGCACTTCAAACGGGGAAGGACCAAAGCCTTCCAAACCACAGAATCGGGTTGCGGTTGAAGTGGTCAATATGATTACAATCCGACCTGCCAAGATCCCAGTGGATCGCAAGGAGTAGTAGACTGGGCGGAAGAAGCAGCGCACAGGGGACAACGTCATTAACTTTAGTAATAATGATATGGAACATGTAATCTCCCCGAATGTAGGTTCTTTGTTGTATTCGCGCTCGTTTCGGATGTTAGCGTTGACTATCAATTAGAACGAGTCTTTATTGATATTGGAAGTTTTTGAGATTTGCTTTATCATGATGCATTGTTTAAGTTTGGTTTAAAAAAGAGTCAATTGAAACCTGTCGAAGGCCTACTCTATGGCCTTGACAACAAGTCAATAGCCGTCCAAGGAACGATCTGGTTGGAGGACACCCTAGGTACGTACCCAAGAACGGCAAGTCATACACTTTCCTTATTGGTCATTGACCTGCCTTCTGTGTACAACGCTATATTAGGCTGCCCGTGCCTAACAGCGTTCGGAGCCATCACTTTAATACCGTATCTTAAGATAAAATTTCTAAAAGCATGTGGTATTGGTGAAGTATTGAGTGATCAAGTCACTGAGATGATATATTACATGTCCCAAATTACTCCAAGTAGCAGCACAAAGGTAGTAGGAGAGCTTGACCATCAAGATGAAGCCACCTTGTACCAAGTGCAGTCTAGTGAGACAACCGATCTAGTCCTACTGAATCTGGAAAACCCAGAGAGGTGCATACAAATTGGGAGCTCACTTACCGAGATACTGCGTGATGAGCTGATGGTGTTCTTACAATAGAACGTTGACGTCTTCGCGTTGACTTCCGTTAACATGTTTGGGATTCCGGTTGGAGTAATGGTCCACAAGTTGGGCCTCGATCCCGACCGTAAGCCCATCTTGTTGAAGCGGAGAAACCACTCCGTGGAGAAACTCATCATCATCCGGGAAGAGGTAACGAAGCTGCTGGACTCCGGCTTCATTAGAGAGGTCCAATATATGGATTGGCTCTCCAACATTATCCTAGTAAAGAAAAGTAATGAAAAATGGTGAATATGTGTCGACTTCACCAATGTTAACAAAGCCTACCCAAAAGATAGCTTCCCTTTATCCCGGATCGACTTGTTGGTAGAATCAACATCTGGATACGAGCTACTGAGTTTCATGAATGCGTACTAAGGATACAACCAGATCCGGATGAGCCTAGAGGACAAAGAGTACACCTCATTCATGATGGACCAAGGCACCTACTATTCTAAGGTTATTCTTTTTGGTCTAAAGAACGCAGGTACCACTTATTAAAGACTCGTGAACAAGATGTTCGAGAAGTAGATCGGCTGTAATATGAAGGTGTACGTCGATGATATGCTCGTCAAGAGCAAGACCACCAGTGATCATATTCACAATTTGGTTGAGTCCTTTGAGGTACTCCGCGCATACCAAATGAAGTTGAACCTTTTGAAGTATGTCTTCGGAGTATCCTCGGAAAAGTTCTTGGGTTTCATTGTCTCTCAACGAGGAGTCAAGACAAACCCAAAAAAGATCAAGACCCTCACGGATATGACTCTTCCACGGAGTGTTAAAGATGTCCAGAGGCTAACCAGACGGCTGGCAGCCTTGTCCCACTTCTTGGCAAAGTCGGGGGACAAGTACCAACCTTTCTTCAAGACTCTAAGGGGGACAAAAGCGAACAGATTCCAGTGGACAATGGAATGCCAGGCAGCCTTCGACGAATTGAAGTAGTACCTGGCTAGTCTACCATTACTAACGTCACCTAAGGACGGAGAATAGATGTACCTCTACCTAGCAGTGTCAGAGGTGGCTCTTAGCTTTGTCATCATACGCCAAGACTCCGGCTTTTAGCGGCCAATCTATTATGTGAGTAAGACATTGACTGGCACAAAGACACATTATCCACACGTAGAGAAGTTAGCTTTGGCACTTGTCTTCTTCGCCCTGAAGTTGAGGCCTTATTTCCAGGCTCATCGCGTGGTCAGTTTGACCAACTAGCCACTGAAAAGTATTCTCTAGAAACTCGATATTTTTAGATGGTTGGTTAAATGATCTATCGAGTTGGGAGACTTCGATATTGAGTTTCATCCTAAACCACCATTAAATGGCAGGGTCTGGCCGACTTCATTGCCGAGACCACGATGCCAATTTTCAAGAAACAGCCCACTGAGGACGTAGAACAGTAAGAGAAAAAGCCATAATGACTTCTCAACGTAAACGGATCGTCTATAGACTCAGGCAGTGGTGCTGGAGTGGTCCTAAGGACCCTAAACGGATTTGAGGTGAAGTACTCCTTTAGACTCGACTTTTCGGCTACCAACAACGTTACTGAGTATGAAATCCTGTTAGTTGAGATAAGACTAACCAAAGAGTGCTCAACTAGACGACTGACCATCTATAGTGATTCAGAGCTGATCGTAAACCAGGTTAACGGGAATTTTGATGCGTGCAACCCTCACTTAGCGAAATACTTGGCTAAGGCAAAGGACACCATTCGGATATTTGACTAACTGAACCTGGTCCACGTCCTTAGAACTGAAAATCGGAAGGTTAACCAACTTACGAGAGTAGCGGCGACAGAAAATCCAGAGCAGTACTCAAGGGATATGTAAAAAGTCCTAAACACTCCCAGCATTGAAGAATCGGAAGCAATGTAAATCTCTGACACAGAAAGTTGGATGATGCCTTATCAGAAATACCTGGTGAACGAAGTATTGCCAGATAACACAGACGAAGCCAAGTGGGTCAAGAAGATGGCTAGCTGGTATACCGTGGTCAATGGACGGCTATATCATCGTGGTTACTCAGCTCCATTCCTCCGGTGCCTAATTCTCGAGAAGGTTGATTACGCCTTGAGCGAAGTCCTTGAGATGGCGGCAAAAACATAGCATTTAAGATCATAACCGGGGATATTACTAGTTGACAATGAAGAAGGACGCCATTGAGTTCATAAGGAAGTGTGAGAATTATCAACTCCACGACAATCTTCACCACCAGCCGCCCGCCGAGTTGAGATCTCTTGAAGCTCCTTGGCTTTTTGCGCAATGGGGGGTCGATATCCTCGACTCATTTCTCATCGCGACAAGGAAAAAGAAATTTATCATCGCAGGCATCAACTACTTCACCAAGTGGGTTGAAATCGCCCCGCTGGCTAAGATCATCGAGCATAACGCCCTAGAATTCGTCCGCGAAAGTATAGTCAACAGATTCGGTGTTTTCGAGGTCATCGTGACCGATAACAAAAGCCAATTTTTAGGGAAAACGCTTCTCCAAGTATATGCCAATCTAGATATTAGATTGTTCCATATTTCGGTAGTGTACCTGCAAGTAAATTGACAGGTAGAGGTCATAAACTGTATGCTACTTCATAGTCTGAAGACCAAACTGGATGACGTAGGAGGCTCCTAGGTTGACGAGTTACCCTCCATCCTATGGTCTTATTGGACGACTCCAAAAGAACCAAGACGCCCTTCAATCTCTGCTATGGGACTAAAGCAGTGATTCCGGTTGAGATCGAGCTTCTAAGTCTCAGAGTCGAATCCTTCGACCCACAAGGAAACTCTCAGAAAATCAAGGAACACCCAGACTTGTTGGAGGAAGCCCGTGACGCTACCAGAATGAGGGTAGCGGCCTACCAACAACGGGTCGCTCACTATTACAACAAGAATGTATAAGCGTGGTAATTCGAAGTTGGAGACATGGTCTTACGAAGTATCGAGGCTATGGTTAAGGCCACAAATTGGAATAAGCTTTCCCCAAATTGGAAAGGTCTTTTTTTAGTCTCGGTCATTCTCCAAACCCAGAATGGTAATTTGGTCTCACAGACGTGGAACACGATCCACCTCAAACGCTACTTCTAGTAAGGGCACATGTATGCTTGTAATATACATGTTAATATTATCGAAATAAGAATGCTTTTTCATTTGTGCCATGTTGCTCTTTCTTTTCTTTTATTGTTCCATGTGCATGTGTGTGAATTTGTAGGGTTATACAAACGACTTACACTGCCCCTAAGTCGGGCGGGTTCTCACCCGTTCATAATTGAACCCTAGTCATCCAGGCGGCTCATAGCCTGTCGAATTAAACCCTGATTATTCAGGCGGCCTATGAATGGCTAAATTAAACCCTGGTCATCCAGGTGGCCCACGAACAATCGAATTAAACCATAATTATCCAAGCGGCCCATGAGCAGTTGAATTAAATCCTAGTTATCGAGGTGACCCATTAACGATCGAATAAACCTTAGTCATCCAAGTGGCCCATTTGCGGTCAAAATATTAGGGGGCTAAAGCAGCACATGTGACAACCTCCTTCACAAGGAGATAGCGGGATCAGTCAACGACGATCGACATGAGCAAAGTACTTTGTCCAAAAGCTGGCTATCCAAGTTCACACCTGGGTAGCGCCACCAAGCCTCAACTCATGCATGAATGTAGAACAGGCTTGGCACAACATCAGAATTCATCTTGACACCTTCTCTAGGATATAAGTCCATTAGAGAGCTCCACAAACATCTTAAGCGAGGCGGACGGCCAACTTACGTACAATACACTAAGTTGGCCGGCCAATACAAAGACAAGTTATCGAAAAACGTTAACGAAGGCAAAGACGCAGAATATCTACAAAGCGACCATTTTATTGATTATATTTGTGCATTTACAATTACAAAAAAGCAAAAAGTATAAGTCTACGATGGGGCAAAGTCCCCAGGAGGAGGCGGTAGCCCCTGACTACTCCGGGACAGCCCCACAAGATTCTCGCGACAACTCGCACAACGGTTTTCAGGGTCAATGACATCAACTGGGAAGCTAGGGGTCAACCATCCGTGCAATGCATTGACTAAGGTTGATACATTCCCATACCCGTGCCCACATCATATCGTGGACCTCATGGGGACAAATGTGAGTGGACAACTCAATCTCCAGCAAAATAATCCGTCCCGAGAGTTAGTTAGTGCGCTTCACTACCTGGTCAGCTTCCTCTCTCAGCCTGGCATTCATCTCTTTCAGTCTGGCGTTCTCCTCTTCTAGACTTGATAATACAGATTGAAGAGCACCTGTGTCCTCCTAGTACTCCACCTTGAGTCTACCTTGAGTTAAGAAACGATCAATACTGGCGTGATACTTAGCCAACCAGTCCATTTTTAAAATTACATTAAAATTACCCATATCTAATAATATCAAGTCAACTGCCATTTTTATCCAATTTACTTTAACTATACACTCCAAATACATAATATCAGTTATCACTGATGATCCGGTGGGCGTCGATACAGACAGTGAGTACTCTAAAATCTTCGGGTCGAAGTGATATAATATGGAAATTATGGAGAAACAAAAGAATGTGTGGACCTAGAATCAAACAAGACTGAAGCAGATATGCCACAAATAAGGAGTGTACCTTCAACTATGTTCGGGGCTGCCTCAGTATTCAAGACTGTCACCGCAAAAGCTTGGGCTGAATAGTAGGCTTCTTTCCTTCCAACCTCATTGGTTGGGGGCAATCTTTAATCTAGTGCCCCGTCTATCCACAGTTAAAGCAAGCCTCCATCGCTTTAAGACATGCCTTCCTCGAATGTCTCTTCCCACAGTGAGCACAACTTGCTGCTGATGCCTGGGAACTGAATACAGATTGAACTTCGATGGGACTTTTCCTTTTCTCTATCATCTTCGTCCTTTTGGAAGATCCCGCAAGACCTGATCCGATCCTGCACCACTCATCCAGCTAGCTATCCTATTTGCAAAGAATTTCTCAGTCTCCAGTTCCTTCTGTAAAATCAAAGCTCTATCTAAGATCTCGACGTAAGTCGAGAGTTTCAGTGTCACCAACTGCCTCCTGATTTCATCCCTTAGCCCCTATAAAAATTTCTTCACTTTCCTCGTCTCGTTTTCTGCAATGTAGGGAGCATATCGGGATAATTCAATAAATTTTGCATCGTATTCTGTTACGGTATGATTTTCTTATCTCAATCGCATAAATTCCTCTTCCTTCTGATCCTGAAGACTAAAAGGAAAATATTTTTTCATGAATACTTCTTCGAATATTTTCTAAGTAATTTCGTCATCAGGAACTTCTAAAGCCCTTTTCTTCATAACCCACCAGTTATTGGCTTCCCCTTCCAATTTATAAGCCATGAAAGTGACTTTTTCCTGTTCTGAATATATGATAATTATAAACACCTTCTTCAATCTCCGGATTCAAATATCTGCTTTTACAGGATTCGGCTCTTCTAGAAATTTTGGTACCTGCTCTACCGTAAATTTTTCGTATGCTGTCGGGCTGGGATTCACTGGAGCCAGGATCGAAGCAGAAATTGGAGCCATTTGATGTTGCTCCATGGTTTCAATTATGTTGGTTATTCTTCCCAACAAATTCAAGTATTCTACCTCTCGATCTTGAAGGGCACTAGAACCGACTTTATTGTTTGTATTTCTTCTTCTATGCGCCATCTAAAAATAGATAACCAAATGTCAGAATAAGAAAAGGAATAACATTTATTTGATACTTGTCAAACTTAACCCTAAGAGTAATCATCGAAACCGTTTGTCTAATCTTAACTATCTTGTCTCATTTCAACCAAAACCAAACCTAGGCTTTCATGTTAAGATCGATCAATCCTAAGGTATTTCCTTTTTCTCTGATACGATTTATAATGGAATGGGCCCTATCCTTTAAGGCCCTTCGTTAATAAACATATTAATCTAAATTCTACAGAAAATTGGATAGAGTTTTTCCTAATAGTGGAGGAAACTCAAATTTACAACCTATAAATATATACCTGTACATAGTATTCAAAGGACTGGAATGTAAAAGTTTATTCCCTCCACATCCACATCGCAATGAAAATATTCCACAATATATCCACATGATTAAAAGGGAGATGCCTTCTAACAACAAATATAAACCCAACGATTGTACCTGCGGAAGCACGAATATATCCATAATACATATATCATGATATGTTATAATTTTTACACCATTCAAACAAAAACAGAAATGTTTTCTTCATTACATACACTAATATAATTACAATATCACCATCTTCAAAATTCAGCAACTAGCCTTATATACTCTTTTTCGTCTGGCATTAATTCATCAAGGTTATCTGGAAGGAAAAATTAGTAGAGGGATGAACAATAAGCTCAGCAAGGTACCATAACCTCAAAATCATATAAATTTTCATGCAAAATATATTATAAGATTGAGATCAAGGAAATGCTTCATATAAATAATACAAATGATGCAAAACATGAAGTAATGCACAAACGGAAATCAGTTAAGTCTTGTCTTTGTTCTTTTTACTTTATCTTTACTGAGTTATTCCATTTATTATTTATTTTGAGGAATCAGGGCTAGTAGGCCCTACTAGTTGAGGGAGCGAATAATTGAGGATAGATTATATTCAATTCGTACAATCAAAGGCTGATATTCCTCATTGTACAACGCCCCAAGAATGGCGGTGATGACATATCATTTTCTCTTTGTACAACGCCCTGAGGACGGCGGTCATATCATATCATTTTCTCCTTGTACAACGCCCTGAGAACGGCGGTCATATCATATCATTTCCTCATTGTACAACGCTCCGATGATGACACGTCACGCATCACTCCATGGACGGAGTTATTCTCAATTACCACTGTAACTTCTTAAGACTTGCCATGAATATCACCCGCTTCCAAAAGGCGACCAGGATATGTGGCTAGCGTATTCTCGGGTCTCCACCACAATATTCATGACATGCCAAAGAATGTTACCTGTTGAACAATCCTTGGTCTAGTTTCATATTATGCTTACTTAATCCTTTAATCTTGATTCTCCTTCGTTAGTGGCTATTTCGATTTTTTTTACATAACGAGACTTTCCTTCTTTATTTCTCAAGGGCCAGCAACGTTTTAACAGTGTAAGATTTTACCCATTTCACAAATGTTACTTTTATTACCTCAAATACTTTTCAATGTCATATTTTTATGTTACAATTTATTTCATCCATATTTATTTTTCCCGATTTTCGTTCTTAGGATTCATGAACAGTGTGCAAACACGTTTGGGACATATAACGCCAAATATACACTGAAAATGAACCCACCATTCATATTACCTATGTATGAACATACACTTATTCATAATATCATGAGAAAAATGGATAATATGCGGTATTACATATAAATTTCAAAAGAGAGAGATTTTCGAGTATACTAAAATTGGTAAAAACGAAAATAAACAGTTAGAGTACACTTGCCTCTACCTGATTAACTATTTTTCTTACTCTGATCAAATCGGATGGCTTCATTCCCCCTCTTTTTCTCCTCTCCTTTCTCACTTTTTTTCCCCTCCTCTCTTCTTCCTTCGTGTTCTGCCGCTGCCATTGTGCTCTCTCTCCCCCCCTTTATTTTTATAAACGTGCATAGTAAGTCAGTGGCTGAATTTTAAACTAGTGCTCGAGCGTCAATCGGACACCCTTCGAGTGCCGGGTTCTGTTAAATGGGCACGGGTGGCGCCTCAAGCGCAACTCGAGTGCCACTTTCTGTTAAATAGGCCTGAGAAGCGCCTCAGGCGCCGCTCGGAAGCAGAGGCCTTGGAGCCTCTTTTTTCCTCCGAATCAGATTTTTTCCTCATTTTTTCTTTATCCATTTATTTTAAATATAATTATATTGACTTAATGATTATGAATTATTATGTTTCGGGGGCTGAGTTGTTACACCGAGAGACGTAGCCCACTCCTTAAGTTGGCATCATATACGGTGATGTAGTCCTAAGGAGGGGGCACGCCTCGTCTCCCTCATTGGGCATCCTGAAGACGATTACCTTAGGAATGTTGCACTCAACATACAACTCCCCTACTTTACTGACTTTGATCACTGAAGCAATTTAGGTTATAGAAGGCGCCATAAAAACGGGAGAAGGAATGAAGCGAAACACTAAGAAAATTTTTAGGAAGAAAGCATTGAAAGTTTGAAAACAAAACGTCCAGAGTACTTAAAGGCGTGTGAACGCTGAAGAAGGAAAATCGTCTCGAAAAAGTGCACCCATCACTATTGAAACATGTCGCTTCCGGAAAGGATGCAGTTGAATCAGATCCTCTGGCACATTAATTACTGGGATCGCAAATTTACTACGTGTAGACACGTGGCCAACTTTTCGGTTGACAATCCGGCAGCATGATGATACATCGTCAGTTCTTCAGATTTTGGCCTAGATGGTCAATGAATCCGATCAATACTTCCTTCAGCAGTTCTCCGGACTTTGGCCTATACGGTCAACGAATTCGGTCAGCACTTCCTTCAACAATTCTTCAAATTTTGGTTTAGACAGTCAACAAATCCAATCAATGCCTCCTTCAGTAGTTCTCTAGATTTTGCCTAGACGGTCAACGAATCCGATCAACGCTTCCTTCTTTTTTTTGGTAAGTAAGTAAATTAAATTAAAATAACAAAGGTACAAGACGATATTCTAACTACAAGTATTTTGCCGACTTAGAGATTAAACAACGAGTTAGGGCATTCCCCGAGCACCATCATGAACGGATTCATGAATACGAGCGAATGTAAACGAAGAAAAGAAACAACCTCTATATGAGCAACATTTAAACCGGCCACATGCAATCCGGCCTAAATACACATACACCATAAAACAGCTTCAACAAACTAGCGCAGCTAAAATACCACCATTCCAACTCGGAACAAAATATGCAGCTCATGGCTCCCATGTCAGTTGGCCCAGAGCCTGTGCAAAAACAAAGCATATCAAACCAATGCAAAGAATGCCTGCATCCATGTGCATTTGCATCCAAGAGCCAATATACAGCAAAAGGAGCCTGCAACCCTTCCAGCAGCTGCATCCAGCCAACCGCTCAATTCTAGCAGCTGCATCCAGCCAACCGCTCAATTCCAACAGCCACAGCCTTCAGTAGTGGAGCTCAGAATTTGTTATGTATGCCAGCAAACCGGCGCCATCAGCTAACAGCCCGGCTCCACATCGGCAGCTGACCATCCTAGCTCCAACAACTGCTTTCCAGCACCAACCAACAGCATGGACATGGCATAAGCCATTCTTCACAGCAGCAAAAAGAATCCAGCAGCAAGAAAGAAAGCGAAAAGCTGACAGTGCACCAAACAACTCCTTGACGGCACAAAGATGAATGCTCTTCCAGCATTACAAAATTTATTTTCAGCCAGTGCCAGAACAACAGCATTCCACACTGCAACACCGATTCACAAAGAGCAAGCATCTAACAGAGGCACAGTCATGTTTTCAGAAGGAAAAAAGCATTCTCCCCGAGCAGAATAAAGTGGTTGATAGATTCAAAGACCCCTTGATTCCATCCAAAAGAGTACCCAGACTCACTAATCAGAAAGTTGGAGAAAACAATCCAAGATTCTACTGTTTCCATCCAACCCCAAGCAAAGCCCCATCAGCAAAAAGCCTAGGAGCCAGAGGATACCTTGGATTTTTTGGATGTAAATTTTTTCTTTTTCCTGGACTTTGATGGCTTCCAAGATTCATATTCCATGGCCATCACCTCTTTGATGCTTAAGAATTTTCCTTTGGAGTAGTCGATGGTCCGACCCACACAAATATCAGCAGAGGAATCTCTGGGGCTAGCAGAGACAGCCCCCACATTCTTTAACGTATCCAAAGCATATTTATTTGATAGTCGAGAGATAGAGCTAGGAGTTTGCTCACTATCAGTATCAGATTCAGGATCCATACCATTGAGAGAGAAATGCGCATCAGGAAGGCCTGAAGAAGCAGGGGCTACTAGCAGGTGCGACTGGTTATCGATCAGAACTCCCTCAGCACCATCAGGAATAGACAGTTCGCTTGAAATCTTACCATCCAAGTGACCGGTAGCAACCAAAAGGGTCATCGGACAGCCAGTGGCCTGTTGACTCTGAACAGTAGGAGAACAGCAATGGGCAACTCCACCGGTAAAGAAGTTTTCATGAGCCTTGGAAGGATTACCAAGAGCTTCTAATTGATCCTCATCAGATATTGGCAATGGGAGGACATTTCCGCTTGGCATATCAGATGGATTGAGATCCCGAAGCACACTATCTGCATAAGAGAGGGGAGGTGCAGGGCCAGTGGCAGTCTGAAGACAGGAACCGTGCTCATAGACCGAATTCATAGGATCAGTGGTGATAACTAAAGAATCCTAAAGAGAATTTGACCTCATAGCATCAGGGAGAGGAGATAGGGGCGTCCACCCAGGCTCGGCAACAATTGGGACTTTATTTGCCAACGGCTCATCACAAGGAGGGGAATGGGAGACCATCACAGCCCCAAAAGATGGCCGTTCCACAGATAAAACATAGTTAACATCACCAATCAACGCATTATCCACGCTGGATTCATTTTCAGCATTCAGGGGGCCTACTGGAATAGGATGCATAGCATGGTCCCCTTGGTCTTTTCCTACAGGGGCAGAAATAGAGGAACTGGGACAGATGACATTCTTGGAATGGCATTTGGCTTCAACATGACCTATCAAATGGCAGCGCCTGCATCTAGTAGGCTTCCAATTATACTCCATGCTCACCAATGATATGGATTCAGATTCAGGAATTGATTTAATGGCGATGCAATTGGGAAAAGGGACATCCACACCAACTTCAACACAAATCTTTGCGTAGGAGACGTTTTCCATTTGGGCTGTTCTTGGGTCGAGTTGCAAAGGAATCCCAATGACACTTGCAATTCAGCTGAGACCGGCATGAGTCCAGAACTCAATCGGCAAGTTGGATAGTTTTATCCAGATGGGAAACCTCTTATGTTCTTCCTTGGTCAGGGGCATACCCGGAGCCCATCGTTTGTGGAAAATAGCTTTCCCAGAGAACAACCAAGGTCCTGCCCGAAGGCATTTCTCCATCAACTCCAAAGACGAGAAGCGAAAGAAAAAGAACCCAGCTTCATTACCGGCGGCGTGTTTGAGTCTAAAACGGGCCCAGATTTTCCTGACTATGGCTTTGACAGACAGTCAGGAAATGTGGAGGGGAGTCGAGAAAATGACCAACCAAGGTAAAGCCCCAGAAAATGTTTCCTTGGTCAATAACATCAGGCGGGGGGGGGGGGGAATGGTAGCTAAATAACCACCACAAGCCTGAGGTGGGTAGTATGCCGGCTCTGAAACCTGACCATCGCAATCCTTCCGGATGACATCAGTCCAAGAAAGGGGGGCAGCATCACACTCAGAACTTTTGCGAAGCTCCTTTGATTTCGAAAGTTCCAAGAATGATGCATCAGGTGCTAGACAAAGAGAAGCCTCGTCCTTCTTCAACCGCGGAAATAGGAGAGAGGAATGACCTAGGGATTTAGGGTCAAAATCCTTCGGGGTATGAGCAGAGGGAGAAACGAAGGAGGCGGAGTCTTGGGGAGGACCAAGGGGGGCCCCAGGAGACCGGTCATGGCCGGCGACGACCAGAGAAATCAAATTTTCGCATGCCGCTCGAATTTGATTTTTAGAGAGAAGAGAGAGCTTCTCTCTCTAACCGGTTGGTTAACGCTTCCTTCACCAGTTCTCCGGATTTTGACCTAGACAATCAACGAATCCGATCAACGCTTTCTTCACCAGTTTTTCGAATTTTGGCCTAGATGGTTAACGAATCCGATTAACCCTTCTCTTCAGCCAATTCTCTGAATCTTGACTTTATAGACAATAACTGCAAACAGTTTGATCGACGGACTAAGAGTTATTGTCAGCTTCCTCACTAGATCACCTTAGGCAAGTAACCCAACTATTCACTTCCCATCTTGAATATGTTGGAGGCCAGAGTTCTAGACCACCAGCATGGGGGTTAGTGATGGGTATGTCAGTAATGGGTTAGCCCAAGAAAAAGGAACAGCCTAAATCCACAATGACTCAGTTGTGCCTGGACGATCAATGCCAACTATTGACTTGATGAATGGCTAATATAAGCCACTTAAAGCCCAAAAACATGATAGCCCACTTGCTAATATGACAGTTAACACTTCTGTTGACCGAAAGCATGTAAGATGGTCAACGCTTCCGTTAACCGGAAGTATGATCAGTTGATTGGCTGAAGACCAGGCCTCGCGCGACCCAAGCCCAAATTGGCCGACGCGTCCGTCCTCGTGCAGCAACAGTCTTCTCCCATGATTTCGCGCTCTTCACAGAAGGTATCTTCCATTATAACGGTTGTTCCAAGAATCAATGCGCATCCCTAAAGAAAGACATTAGAATTTTCTCCCTATCTGTTGGAAACCCTAGCGATTATGGAATACAAAAAAAAAGCAATCAATCTAATGACTATTACAGCCATAAAGGTAGCACGCCAAAAAAGGCAACGGTCCCAACAGGGCATAGGTATCAAACTCTTCTACACAAGGAAGGCAGCCAGCGCAGCGACTATAAAAGGCTATGGAGTTTACATTTCAAGGCACGTTCTCACTTGCATGCAAAAAACCTTCTCTTACAAAAGCTCTCACGCTTTCAGTATTTTAGCATTTTCTCTTTACTACTACGTTTCAAGCGAACATAGTACTTAGAGATTTTGTTCCTTACGAGGAACCTAAGCCTGTCAACCTACGAGAGCACCCTCCACAAAACAAACTCTCTTAGCATTCATATTGCACATCGTTACACTTCATTGCATTCACCTTCTTACTTTGAACATAATCTATTAATTTGAGCGTCAGAGTATTTTCGGTGAGATACCTCCTACCGTAATCTGACCTTTTGTTCGTAATTATGATTTGTATGATAAT
>JAODPA010135326.1:0-16432 GCA_025585075.1 Nepenthes mirabilis
AAAAAAATACAGTCGTTTGGGTAAAACTAGACGAAAGGGCAGAAATATCCCTAAACTTCTCATGAAATGCCCCGCAAGTATCCCTGAATTAGTAGTGCATCGTCGTCTCCTCGGGAACCACAGCTAAAGCCACGAGCGGAGGGGCCTTGTGTCGCGACCTAAGTCGTATGGTCTCAACTATCCAAATAAAATCTAATAATAAAAAATGTGTGATTTTTTTTTTTGTTTTGTAAATTTAAAAAAAAAAAAGATTGATTGCCTAATTTTATACAAATGGTTAAAATTTATAATGTAGGCCCTATCTCGGATTAATACGACGGAGGCCCCCCGAGCCCCATAGGCACAGCCAGCTGAGCGGGAGGGAGGCGCTTGACCCGACCAATGACGATCTCATCTCATCTAAGTTTGCCCAAGAGTGCGGTTTTAGAGAAAAGAATATTATGGTCCACACATAGATCAGTCAAAGTGCTGGTAATATTTGTGTAAGTAATTTTTAAAGTAGACATTATCTTAACAGCTACTGTTTAAATTATTATGATCTTCCTACGATAAATTATACCGGTGGTATGTGTAGGATAATAACTACTAGATATAACAAAAAAAAATACACTCCCAGTAAAATATATATATATATCTCCAACTTATGATTTTTAATAATCACATAAGGTCAATAATTTTTTTTTATTTTACTAATTAAAACATTTATTTAAAGTCCCAAAATTGTGTGCTCTGATGCCATAATTGCCATGCCACTGGCAATAACTTCAATTATCCAAATAATGACACGAAAAATTACCTTAAATTATAGTGTCACAGTATTTCTTCACACATTTTCAAAACATACAAAACTTTTATCTATTTGCATAACAAGTTACATTAGCTTCTACATTTTTCTCACACGCCATAAAAACAATGTGAACAAAAACTACATGGGCTACGTTTATGTCGCTCGCACACTTAAAAATCACATTAGCTACATCCACATCTAAATCTTCATAATGAAGTCCATCACTTACTGTCTTTGCTTGTGGCCAGTCATCTGTAAACTAATATAAAAAACAAAATAATTTGCCCAATTGATAATTTCATCATCAGGATATCATTACTAAAAGAGGTTAAAATTATGCATATAACTCGACACATTATGTAATAGATCACGGGCTTTAAGTGCCAAATACAATCTACAACCGATAAATACTGATGGATTAGCATTTATCAGTGAGTTCTATGATTCATGTATGCTCATTCCATATTTGATAAGTTATATAAAAAAGAATTTAGAGTTTGATATTTTCTGCCATTTTGGATCTAAGGCTAATGAATTTAACTTTTTATTTGTTGGATATAATTTTTATTCGGACTATTCTCTATTACTTAATTGGCCAACATAAGAGTGTCGCTCTACACATTTGTAGGTGGGCTAAATTTACCAATTGTTGGATATTTTACATATTCATATCATATCACGATGTACACAAATTTTATAAAAAAAAATATAATCGTATAAAATATACATCTTTATGATTATTGGAATAGCCTCAATATCGGATAATGCAGACTACTTTAAAGATTCTGAGCTCCATCATTTCAAATACTTTAATATCATCATACATTTTTTTTTTTACCTTTTCTACATAATGAAGAGTAAATTATCATATAACATTATATCATAACACAAAATATTCAAGACTGGTTATATCAACAATTAAGCAAGTATTATTGATGGGATGCCAAAAATGGGCGAGACTAAAATCAGGCAGAGGCCCATCCGCACTACAGACGGTCAATGGAGATGTTGACCATCTAACTACAAGTAAACCGACTGAAGTCCACAACAAAAGCGGCCTAAGTCAAAGACGGCCCACGCAAGCCTTAACAGTCTCCTATCTTGATTTTTTGCATTTCCAAGAAAGGCAATCTCCCATGTAATGGTAACCTCCTAGGATCAAATCACATTCCGAGAGGAAGGCACGGGTATCTTTTTATAATCTGTAATGAAACCCTAACGGTTACCATGTGTAGAAGGAAATAGATCCATCTCTTTGACCGTTATGGCTATGAATGGTGCACAAGCCTTTGCAGGAAAGACAACAATCCCTTTAGAAGACGGGCATCCAACCTTGTTGTCAAAGGAAGACAGCCCAAGGCCATGACTATAAAAAGGTTATGGAGACTCACTCATCAGAACACACTTTTATTCGCCCACTAAATACCCTCAAGTACACTCAAGCTCTCAGAAACTAACTAAAACCCTTAAGTATCCTAGCGCTCTCTTTTTCTCTGCTACTAGTTCTTTGCAAACTTTGTATTTAGAGAAGCCGCTCCACATAAGTAACAATAAAGCCACTCTCTCTACGAGTGCACTCTCACCTATATCCATAAATACACTCCATGCATTCATTTCTGCATCCTTTGCATCCATCTTCTATCATCAGAAGTCCGATTACTGATTTAAGCGTCGGAGTATTTTTGGTGAGACCAAATTTCGTCGTCACCTGATCTCTTGTTTGAGATTATGGTGTGCAGAATCCGAGACTCAGTGGATGCAACCGAAATTCGACAAACAACTCGATACGAATCTGTTTGAAATTTTGATCCAGGACGCATCATTGGCACTGTCTGTGGAAATGCTAACTAAAAGCCAATTACTTTCGTCCTTAAAACTAGCTTGTTAAGCAAAATGATGAATACCAAAGTCCAAGCTAGCGCTCCTACTAGAGACGCTGCCTCTCCCGACCAAGACCACTCAGTTGGTAATCTAGTCGGAGGGCAACCAGTACCTTTTTTCCTTAACCTGACGGAGCAGATGAATAACATGTCCAGAATATTCTAGATGCTCTACACCCGCAAGAGCAAGAAGATGCAGGGGCTCTGCCCTCTCCGATTCCTATTTCGGCCACCAGGTGAGGAGCCAAGTGGTCGAAGAAGTCGGCGAAAAAGGCAACGAGACTGGGCAACTCTCATACTATATAGGCCTCCAATACTCAGAGTTGTCTAAGGCTTGAAAGGCGCTTGGGCTGTAGGACCCTGGATCAGAGCCCCAAGAGAAGAAACCCCCGATATTCTCGAGATGAGCCACGGCCTCATGCTCAGGAGGGAGCTTCCCAGATTGTCTGATCCACCAGCGGTAGCAGCCGGCCGGCTATGTGCTGCACAGTAGAAAGAACGGAGTTGAGGACATACCTTAACTCTAAGAGATTCGAAAATACCTTCCGAGTAGAGGTAAAAGTTGAGAAGGTCTGGAACTGCGTGTTCATAGACGACAACGAACACGTCGTCAATGTGGAGAGATCTCCTTTCACTGTTGAGATCTGAAACCGACTATTATCGGTCAAGTTCAAGATGCTAGCACTGGATTCTAACGATGGGAGTACTGATCCTATGGACTACATGGATCACGTTCGCACCCATCTGAGTTTCCAAGGCTTGGAGGATGCGACAATGTGCTGATATTGTTTCCTCACCTTGAAGGGGGACGCCCGGATTTGGTTCCATCGGCTCTCATTAAAATCGATTCAGAGTTTTTGGGAACTTATCGATCTCTTCTTGGCCCAATACGCTTCCAGTTGCTAGGAAGAGAAATGACATTGGCATCTCTCCCACATCAAGTAAAAACAGAGAGAGAACCCAAGAAATTTTCTGGCGTGGTTCGCAGTAGAAGCTAGAAGAATCCTAAAGCTTACTGAAGAAATAAAGTTTGGCAGCATCATCTTTGTGTTAACACACAGTGACTTCTTCAAAAACCTGGCTCACAAGAACCTACAGACCATCCGAGAAACAGAGGCGATCACCAAAGCTTACAAGCTCGCCGAAGAGGCCAACGAGGTGAAGCGTCCTGAGAGGACCAACCAGCCTCGCTCTTTCTTAGCCGAGGGAAAGAGAAAAAATGTTGGTAGCGACAATCCCCGTCCAAAGCAGTACAAGACCAAAGCAATGGACTGTAAAGAGTACAGATCAGCCAACCTGACTCCTCTGAATAACACATGGACCAACATCCTTATGCAGATTCATGGGGAGAAGTTCCTTAAGTGGCCAAAGTCGTTAAAGAACATAGAGGAAGAAAATCTAACAAAGACCGTAATTTTTATCGATCTTCGAGACACATCACAGAGGAATGTAAGACGCTCCAATGGGAGATTGAGGAGCTTATCCAGAGGAGCCATCTCACCAGGTTTGTTAGGACCCTTGGTAGAGTTCCGGCACCTCTGACGGAGAAGGGTCAGATCCGTCTCAACCAGGGAACCAGATCGCGGTTGGGGTAGTCAACACAATGGTGACTTGACTGCCCAAGACCCAAGCAAATCACAAGGAGTGACAAAATTGGACGCAAGAAGTAGAGAGTGGAGAAAAATATCATTAGCTTTAGTGATGGTGACATGGCTCATTAATCTCCCCACATTCTGATCCCCTTATTGTATTTGTATTCATTTCAGATGGTACTGTAGATTATCAACTGAAATGAGTTTTCATTGATAATGAAAGTTCAAAGGATTTACTTTATCTTGATACCTTCTTTAAACTTAGACTCAAAAAGAATAAGCTAAAACTTGTCGAACGGTCCCTGTATGGCCTAGACAATGAACCCGTGGCTGTCCAAGGAACAATATAGTTGGAGGTCACATTGGGCACGTACTTCAGAATGGCGAGTTGTACACTCACCTTTCTAATTGTTTACCTACCATCTGTATATAACGATATCCTAGGCCGGCCATATTTAACAGCGTTTAGATCCGTCACCTTAATGTCACATTAAAAAATAAAATTTCTAATAGTATGTGGCATTGGTGAAGTGCTCGGTGACCAAGTAATTGGGCGGACATGTTACATGTAATAACTTGCCTCAAGCGACGTCGAAAGACCTGCAGGAGAATTGGACCATTGAGACGAAATGACCTTGCAGCAGGTACAGTCCGGTGAGGCCATTGACCTAGTACCACTAGATTCGGAGGACCCGAAGAGGTGTGTACAGATTGGGGGCTCAATCGTCGAACCCCTGCGTGATGATCTAATGGCGTACTTGAGATAGAATACTGATATCTTCGTGTGGACGTTTGCTAACATGCTTAGAATTTTAGCCGGAGTAATGGTCTATAGGCTGTACTTCGATCTCGATTGTAAGCCTGTCAAGCAGAAACGGAGAAATCACTCCGTGGAAAAACTCATAGCTATCCATAAAGAGGTGAAGAAGCTACTAGATGTCAACTTTATCAGAGAAGTCCAGTACTTCGACTGACTCTTCAATATTGTCTTGGTAAAGAAAAGTAATGGAAAATGGAGGATGTGTGTCGATTTCATTGACGTCAACAATGCTTGCCCAAAGGTTAGCTTCCTTTTGCCCAGGATCAACTTTTTAGTAGACTCGACTTCTGGACACAAGCTGCTGAGTTTTATGGACGCATACTTGGACTACAACCTGATTCGATGAGCCTAGAAAATGAGAAGCATACTTCGGTCATGACCAATCAAGGACCTATTGCTATAAGGTCATGTCTCTCGATCTGAAGAAAGCGGGCACCACTTACCAAAGGCTCATGAACAAGATGTTCGAAAAGTAGATTTGTGATGGACCGAGTTATTTTCTTTAAATAACCCCCGTCAAGAATAATAATAAACTAGTATTTCTAATTAAGATTATTAATTTCTGTAGAAAATTGGGTAGAGTTTCGTTTATAAATCGAGCGTTTGTCAAAATACAAACACCTGTAAATCGACCCTGCACAACAATTTACAACCATCCACAATGAAACTACAAGTCTTAATGCTCAACACACTACACAGGATCTAATCGCCGTATCAACCGAGGCGGCACCGACATCATAATTCCAGTATAACGCCGGTGGGAAAGGATGCCAACTAGGAACCTCGATTATAAACACAATGAGGAGAACCTGTGGAAGCACAAAAATCACAATACACAGCGGGAACTAATCCATCATTCATTCATACTAAATATCATTAATCATCACCATACATGTTTTATACAGTTTATAAAAGTAGGACCAAAATTTCTGTTTCATACACAAAATCTGTTAAGTCCCATCCCCGTGTTCTGCGTGTAATATCAGCTATCTATCGTACTTCTATGGTCTACTCTGTCTCGTCAGGTATCAATTTATTCTCATCTGAAAGATATATAGTAAGGGTGAGCGTATAACCCAACAAATGAAATCATACATCACTAACTATAACAATTTACAGGAAAGACAGTAACTGGGTAAGAGAATCATATAACTTGAATAAAGAAAGCATGCGACGAGAGGGAATATCGGGAATCACTTAGTTCGCATGTTTGTTTTGGTTACGTTCATTCATTTTCATTACTTTCATCAATCTTTGCGGACTCGAGCTAGTAAGTCATACTAACCAACAATGTGAGTGGACGAGGAAATGAATGTATCTGCCACACATTCGAAGGCCGGCTACATTTTAGGTCTGCAACACTCGACCATCGGTTACATTTGATGTCTGCAGCACTCGACCATCGGCTACATTTTAGGCCTGCAGCACTCGACTATCTCAATCGCCCCATACCCCCCGAGGACCAAGGCAATCCTCATTCTTTTACAACAGCATCCTAAAGCATACCCTGAATATCATCTTCCCCTAGGAGTGGTGGGAGTATTCCTTGGATTCCCACCGTGATGTACATGGTAAGTTAGAGGGTATTACCCTTATGATCCGTAGTCCTAGTTTCAAGATTAGTTTAATCCTTTGAAAAAAAAAACCAATCATTTTCCATATACATTCTCAAACCGAAAAATTACATTCCCATCACATGTCTCCATCCGGGAGACCAAATCCATCACTTTACGCTTTGTGAATTCCCTTCCATTTACTCGTTCAGTTCCTTTCCTTTATTTGGAGTTTAGATCTTTCAACCAATAAGTTCAACTTGTAAGAGAGTTTGGTTATACTTACCTTCGTTGGTCAACACCACCTTAGAAGCCTCCGGGACGCGTCCCCTTGCTCCCGGTGTACAATTACATATTTTAGAGCTTACAATTTGACACAACATTTAGTCATAAGTTTCATCACAATTGAAGAGCGCTAAAATATGCACACTTACCTTTCAATTTCGGGTGAATAGTGTTAGGCCACTTTTAGAGGGCTCGGACGCCGTGAACGGGTCAAATTTTATGGAATCGGACGTCCGGTCAACATATATTTACTTTTGGGATGCAGGGATTTATATTTTAAAGTCATTTTAACATTTTATGAAGGTAAAAATATACAATTTTTTCTTTTTGTCTCGGGTGATAGTATCAGCGTCCATTTAGAGGGCCCGGATGCCGCGAACGGGTCGAGACGTGCGAGATCTATCATGCGGCCGACATATATACACATTTGGGACGTGGGGATTCATATTTTGGGGTCAATTTAATAAAATAAGGTGTGAAAATGAAAAACCCCTAATTTTCCATAGGTTAGGGTTTAGCGGTACTCCACCGGTCAGATCGGAGAGTAAATCAGACAATAAATTATATAATCCTTAGTCTCAAGCTACGAGTATCACATTTTTCATGATTTGCGTGGGTATCGAGACCAAAATACCCGATGATAACCGAAAAATATCGAAAGAGGAAAGTTAGTGAGTATGGGAACACTTGTCTCGACGCGTGCTACCACTTTTATCACTGGCTCCCGAGCCAATTCGGACTTTACACCTAGATCTCCTCCTTTCTCTATCTAAAATCGGCACTCTTGCTCTCTCCTCCTCTCCAAAAACCCTCTGAAAATGAGAAAAATTGAAGAAATGCGAAGCAGGTTTCGTTTTTATATACTCGTCGAGGCGCTCGAGAGCCGGGCTGCGAGCGCGGCCTCGCTGCCGGCCCACGCTCGTGCGCGCACAGGCGCTCAGCGCGTGGGGGAGCTACTGAATTTTACCGCTCGAGCCTGCGCTCGAGTGCATAGGAGGCACGATTTGCTGGCAGTATTTCAGCAGTTCAGAACCCGATTTTCCTTCCGATACGCATACTCATTCATTCAATAGGTCTAGCATTAATTATTATCACGTTGATTTCCTTATATTTATTATATTTTTAGACTCAAAATCTCACAAGATTGACCGTAATATGGAGGTGTATGTAGACAACATCTCGTCAAAAGTATAACCATCGGAGACCATATTCACGATCTAGCTGTATCCTTTGAGGTGCTCCGGGAGTACCAGATAAAATTGAATCCATCAAAGTGCGTCTTTGGAGTGTCCTCAGGGAAGTTCCTGGGTTTCAATGTCTCTCAACGAGGGGTTGAATCAAACCCAGAGAAGATAAAGGCCCTCATGGACATGTGCTCGCTACGGAGTGTCAAGAATGTCCAGAAGCTAACCGAAAGACTGCTAACGCTGTCCCACTTCTTGGTAAAGTCGGGAGACAAATATCAGTCTTTCTTCAAGGCTCTGAGGGGACGAAAGTGAATAGTTTCCAGTGGACTGCGAAATGTCGGGCCGCCTTCGATGAGTTCAAGTAGTACCTGACCAGTTCACCGTTGCTAACGTCATCTAAAGACAAAGAGGAGCTATACCTCTACTTGGCAGTATCAGAGGTGTCTCTTAGCTAAATTCTTATACGCCAGGATTTTGACGTTTAGCGGTCGGTTTACTATGTAAGCAAAATGTTGATTAGCGCAGAGACCCGCTACCTGCGCGCTGAAAAACTTGCTTTAATGCTCATCTTCTCAACCAAAAAACTGAGACCATATTTTCAAACTCATCGCGTGGTTATTCTGATCGACCAGCCACTGAAGAGCATCCTTAAAAAACCTGATGTTTCCAGGCGGCTGATAAAGTGGGTTATTAAGTTGGGAGAGTTTGACATCAAATTTTAGCCTAGGTCAGCTATTGAGGGGCAGGCCCTCGCCATTTTTATAGTCGAGACTACAACCCCAGTCATCAATGAGCACCCCACTGAGGAAGCGGATTATCATCCAGAAGAGTTAGACCTCAAGAAGGATGGTTTGTCTACCAACTCAAGCAGCGGTGCCAGAGTGGTCCTAAGAACCCCAAACGAGTTTGAGGTAAAATACTCATTTAAACTCGATTTTTTGGCTATTAACAACATTATCGAGCATGAAACCCTATTAGTCGGGTTACGATTAGTAAAGAGTGCTCAGCTAAATGGCTGACCGTTTATAGCGACTCTGAGCTAGTCGTTAACTAAATCAACGGGAGTTTCAAGGCGTGCAACCTTCTCCTAGCAAGATACCTGGCCGGCTAAATCAAGGATGCTATCCGGAGATTTAACAACCTGAACCTGCTCCACGTCCCTAGAATTGAGAACTGGACAGTCGACCAGCTTGTTAAAGTAGCAATGGCTAAAAATCCAGAACAGTATTTCAAGAATATGAGGGAAGTTTTGAGCACCCCCATCATAGAGGAACATGAAGTGACACAAGTCTCCAATATCGAAAACTGGATGATACCATACTGGAGATATTTGGTGGATGGAGCACAGCCGGATAATATGCATGAAGCCAAGTAGATCAAAACGACGGCCTGCTGGTACTCCATAGTCGACGGACGGGTGAATCACCGTGGATACTCGACTCTTTACCTCTGGTGTCTTACTCCCGATATGCCTTGAGCAAAGTCCACCTCGAGTATGTGGATTATACATTGGCGGCAAGAACCTTGCATTCAAAGTCATGCGCCAAGGATATTACTTGCCAACAATGAGGGAAGACGCACTGGAGTTCGTAAAGAGGTGTGAGAATTGCTAACTCCATGGAAATCTTCAGCACCAGCTGCCCGCAGAGATGAGATCCGTTTAAGCTGCTTGGCCTTTCGCGCAATGGGGGTTCAACATTCTCAACCCATTTTCCATTGCGATTAGGCAAAGGAAGTTCATTATCGCGGGTATAAATTATTTCACCAAATGGGTTGAAGCCGCCTTGCTGGCCAAGATCACTGAGCACAATGTCATAGAATTCATCTGCTAGAGCATCGTGAGCAGATTTAGACTTTCTGAGGTCATCGTGATCGATAACGGAACTCAATTCTTGGGGAAGCGCTTTACCAAATATTATACTAGTTTGGGCATCAGATTGGTCCACACTTTGATAACTTACCCCCAGGCAAACAGTTAGGTGGAAGTTACCAACAGTACACTACTCTATGGTCTGAAGACCAAGTTGAAGGACCCAGGGGGTTCCTAGGTCGACGCACTGTCCACTGTCCTATGGTTATATCGGATGTCTTATAAGGAACTAACTCGCGACACACCCTTCATCATCTACTACGGGCTAAGGCAGTAATATCGGTCGAGATCGAGTTCCCAAGTTTTCAAGTCAAAACCTTTGACCCACTGGATAACTTCCAAAAAATCAGGGAATACCTAGATTTATTGGAGGAAGCCCGCGACAAGGTTTGGATGCACAGTCGCCTACCAGTAACAAATTACTTGCTATTACAATAAGAAAGTAAAAGTGTGACAATTCAAAGTTGGAGACTTGATCTTGCGAAGCATAGAGGTGACGGACAAAATAGCCAATAGGAATAAGCTTTTCCCAAATTAAGAAGGCCCATTCCTGGTCTCAACCGTCCTACAGAATGGAGTATACAAGTTTCGAATCCAGAATGGCAAGTAGGTTCCGTGGACATAGAACGGGTCCACCTAAAGCTTTAATACCAGTGAAGACCCAGGTAGGTCATCTGTGTGATATGTGCTTGTAACTTTCGTTGCAATTAATAAAAATAATTCTTTTTCATATGCATTGTCCCATGTTTCTCTTTCTTTTCTTTTTTCTTTTACCATATTAATGCTTGTTTGCAAATTGTACAAAATAAACAACCTGTACTATCCCTAAGTCGGGCAGGTTTTCACTCGCTCGCAATTAAACTTTGGTCATCTAAACGGCCGGTAAGCAGTCGAATTAAACATTGGTCATCCATTCAACCCGTAAATATTAAAATTAAACCTTGGTCATCCAAGTGGCCTATAAGCGGTTGAATTAAATTTTGATCATCTAAGTGGCCCATAAGCGGTCGAATAAAACCTTGGTCATCAAAGTGGCCCATTTACGGTCTAAAATAAAATCTTAGAGGGCTTACACAGCAAGCGTGGTGACCTCCTCCAGTGGAAGGTAGCGCAGTCAGTCTACGACGGTCAATAAATCAGAACAAAGTTTGAAAGAACAGGGACCCCAAAGCTGGCTGCCTAGAATCATAACATGGGTAGTGCGACACATTACGAGAGCACAAATCGTTAAGGCATACTCGTGTATAAAAGCGATTCCTTAAGGGCCAAGGGTCCATCTCTGAGCAACAAGACCATGGCGGTCAATACTTCGGGTTGACTGGCCCAAATGCCACTCAATAAGTTAGCCGGCCGGCATAGAAATCAAGCAAGGAAAGGAAAAGCAAGGCAAAGAGATTAAAATACTGTAAGAGTACTTTTCTCATTAATATGCTCAATTGTACAAGAGGAAACCAAAACACAAAATATAATAGTACAGCTAAGGAGTAGAGCTTCCAGGAGGGTGTGGGAGAGCCCCTTGGTTGACCCGAGCAGAATCAACAAGGTCCCCACGCAGCTGTGCACCATGGTTTCGAAGGATCAAGGACGCTGGTTGGAAAGTTGGGATTCACAATCTTAGAAATGTGGCAACAAATGCGGATACCTTCTCAGAGCCTAGCCCACAATGCCTGGGTGACCTCCTGAGGATGCAAACGGGTGGCTAGCTCATTCTCTAACATGACGATTTTCACTCTAAGCTCCGCAATAAGCCCCTCCGCTTGGGAAGCTCTCTCTTCATGACTTGTTTATGGCTCCCTAAGCTCCAACAGCTCCCGCTTGAGTGCAGCATTCTCTTCCTGGTGCTACCGAACTTGGACATTCAGCTGGTCCATCTCCTCAATCTCGACGTTTTCCTCGTTACGATCGTCGATTATGGCGTCCCTCTGGTGCAGTCCATTGCACACTACCAGCAAAATCTTGTCCTCCTGCAAAAGGTGAAATAAGTTAGATAACAATGACAAAGGATAAAGAAAAGGAAAGTTTCAAAAAGTTACCTCAGAGACACTTCGTTGTCTCCTTGATTGTCTCCGTGACTTAGAACCTGCTGCAGGGGGACCAGGAGTGGGCTCCTCTTGAAACCGCTCCACCATTGATTCACCAGCGGGCTCTAGTTGCAGAGTGTCCAGGAGGCTGAGAGCAATGGCCACCGGTGTGGGCTCTACAAAGAAGTCAACCGCCTCAACAAGTGCTCCAACGGTTGACTCTCCTAGCTCAGCGGATAGCTCTACAGATGGCTCCTCTAACTCGATGGCTTCAAGTAGCAGCTCCATTGGCACAGCAGGCGCCACCAAATTGCATGGCAGCAGCAACTCAATGACAGCGACTCCTCTGATAACTCGCACGATGGCCCCAAAGTCCTCCATAGAAGCCTCATCCTCGGAGTGCTCCCTAGTCCCAACAAGTCACCCAGCCATCTGATAATCCAGCTCTATGGAAGACGAAGAAGTAGGCTCCACAGGAACAGCCCTCTTTTTCCTTGGACAGCTGGGAGCCTAAGCAACCACAAGAGCGCTAACCTCATCAATAGTAATAGTGTTGGCTCTCTTCTTGCACAGCGACACCGCCGGTAGAGGCCTGACCTTTTGAGTGAGTGAAGGAGGATCCCAACAAGCTCTCTTAGCATCTTGCCTCGAGACTAGGTGATCCCTCCTAAACTCAGAGAGATACTCCTTCACCAGCTGCAATGTGGGCTCCATCGCCTTCGCTCCTCCTGCATCGATTTCCCGGTGAGACCACCAGGAATATTGCCTCAATCTCGGGACAGTGACAAGCTGTCAGCAGCATGAACGAAGAAGAAACGATCTTTTCAATTCTTAAGGAAGTCATAAATAGCGCTGTTGATGCGCAACTCCCAGGAGAATAAAGAAATCCAATCACCACTCTAGGTGAATCGAAATATCACTCTAACAGCCTCCGCAGCCAGCATCCGAGAATGGTGGCGAAGGAAAATGCACAACGAGCGAAGATATTGCACGAGATTCATGTGAAGTCGTGCTATAGGAATGTTGAATACCGTGAAAATACGAAATAACTTCTATGACATAGGAAGGCGCAATCCACTCCTCAGATGGGCCTTATACACGGTAATGTAGCTATTGAGGGGGAGCAAGCCCTGTCCTGTAGCGTAGGTATCGAGAATACAATCTCTCGTTGGATATTGAATTCAACATACAGCTCCCTCACTTCACCGATGGAAATAACAGAGGTAATTGCTATAATTGAAGGAACCATGAGAGTAGGAGTATGAGGAAGGAGACAAGGATTTAGAGTTTTTGTGAAAGAAAGCGTAAAAAATTTGAACTAATAGACGGTTTTATAAGAATAGTAGCCGTTGGAGTGAGGCGGCTCATCGAAAAAGCACGCTCATCATGACGAACACGTGTTGTTTTCGATGAGACCACAATTAAATCAGATTTTCTGGTGAATTAATTATCGGGATCATAGATTCACTACATGACAACACACGACAGAGCACTAAAGCGGTTCTGCCAACTTTTCAATTACCCATCCGAAAGCATAATGAAACAACGCGTCGATTTAATTCACACTAGGTCTCTGGATTTTAACATGACTATCAACAAATTTGATCAACATTTCTTTAGCGTGATTTACTGGATTCTGTTATGACAGTCAACAAATCCGATCGATGATCTCCCTCAGCCTCAGCTCTCCGGATTCTGACTATACGTTCAACAAATCTAGTTAACACTCTATCTTACTCAACCCTCTGGATTCTGGCTATATGGTTAATAAATCCGGTCAACTTTTTGTTTGTCGCACAGTTCCTCGGATTCCAGCGCAACAGTCAATCTGGTCAATGCTCCTCCGGCTCTGCTCCTCGGATTCAAGCACCCTGGTCAGCAAATCTAGTCAACAACCTCACCCACTCCGTTCAACGAGTCCAAACGAAGAGGACTACAAGCCCGGAGATGAAGAAAAAGTAATCACCCTTGCAACAATGGGCAGGAAAAACTATGACAACGCAACTCAAACACGTCTCACCGTGAACATGCTAGAGGTCAAAAGCCCAAACCACGGTATGGGGGCTAGTGATGGGGACATCAGAAATGGGTCGGTCCAAAAAAGAGTAAGAGGTCCAAATCAGGCAGAGGCCCATCCGCGCTACAGACGGTCAACGAAAAAGTTGACCATCTAGCTACAAGTCGGCCGATTGAAGTCCACAACAAAAGCGGCCCAAGTCAAAGATGGCCCACGTAGGCCTTAATGGTCTCTTGCCCTGATTTTTCGCATCTCCAAGGAAAGCAATCTCCTATATAACGATGAGCTCCCAGGATCAAAGCACATTGCGGGAGGAAGGTGCAGGTATTTTCCTGTAATCTGTAAGGAAATCCTAATGGTTATCATGCGCAGGAGGAAGGAGATCCGTTTCATTGACTATTACGGCCACAAATGGTACCCACGCCTTCGTAGGAAAGGCAACAATTCCTTCAGAAGGCAGGCATTTAGCCTCGCTGTCAAAGGAAGGCAACTTAAGGCCATGGAGACTCACTCACCAGGATACACTCTCATTCACCTACTAAATGCCGTTAAGCATACTCAAACTCTCAGAAACTATCTAAAACTCTCAAGCATCCTAACACTCTCTTTCTCTCTCTCTGTTACTAGTTCTTTACTAACATAGTATTTAGAGAAGCTGCTCCTCACAAGTAACAATAAAACCATTCTCCCTACGAGTACACTCTCACCTACATCCATAAACACACTCCTGCATTCATTTCTGTATCCTCTGCATCCACCTTCTATCCTCAAAAGGCCAATTACTGATTTGAGTATTGGAGTATTTTTGGTTGGACCAAATCCCGCAATCACCTGACCTCTTATTTGAAGTTGTGGTGTGCAGAATCCAAGACTCATTGGATAAAATTGAAATCCGACGGATAACTCAATTCGAATCTGTTCAAAATTTAAATCTATGATGCATCAATTATAATATAAAATAAGGAAATGCTAGTATGATCGATGACTACAAATTTTCACAATCGCATTCTAATAGCATACCAATATGTATATTGATTTCAAGTATTCTTTAATCAAATCAAAATATTATCATTCAAATAATATTTTGTAACCTCTCAATTCAAATATATTCACAAATCAAATAATCTTAATTTACCGTTTAACATATTCACCATTTATCAGTTCTGATGGGTATACTAACAGTGGGCTGACCCCGAATAGTCAACGGGGGCCCAGAATGACGATCAATACTTTAATAGCCCAAAAGGAAAACAGGCCCAAGAGCTAAAAGGCCTAGGACGGTCAACGTGCATGCAGACGGTGAACTCTAACGTTGACCGCCCGCGTGCTGCATTGTAGGCTCAAAGGAGGCCTTTTTACAGTAACGGGTCTGGCCCATTTAGGCCCACGAATCATCAAAAGGCCAACAACAATTTTTCAGGGATTCTCCACGGTCCCAGTTCGCACCAAATGGGATATTGACAATATTGGCGCCCTTCACATAAGGAAGGCACCAGATTTTTCCAAATCCTTACCAGCCTGGGCTCTCTAACGGTAACATGCACAGAAGGAAAGCGCCCATTTTGGAAAGCTATTGGCCGTCTCAGAAGGAAACTATCTTGCATGGCTTGGCAACTGGCGCCTGCTCCCAAAGGCAAGCCACCCAACAGATCACGGAGGCCATCACTCTTTCCAAAGAAGGAGGATCGTCCTCTCCACCATAAAAGAAACCCTTGATTCACCATTCAAGGCACGCTTCCATTAACACTTTCAATTGCACTCTCAGAAATTGAAACCCTAAAAACCGCACAAGCTCTCTGCTACGCAAACTCATACACCAGCAACCCTAAGGCAAATAAGCGGGCTCTCACGGCCGTTTACTATCTTCCCACCTTCCAGATTCAAGAAGGCCTCACGTCTCTCTTACATCTGAAAAAAACACTATCTTTGTCTCTCTCTTTCTCTCAATTTTAGTTTCTTTCTTTCGAAAACTATTTGACTAACTCGAACGTCACATTATTTTTGGTGGGACAACTTTCCGTTGACATGCTGACCTCCTATTCTATTTAGTGGTGTGCAGGATCCAACTCAGGGAATGGAGCCGAAACCACATCAAGAGGATCAACAGAATCTATTCAAAGTTCGGATCCAGAGACACATCAAGTTCTAATTCTGAAATCAAAACAATAATCATAATTTTAACAATATTAGTTCATCAAATTGTCACATACAAAATCTATACTATAACATTTATAGAATTTCAGAATTGAATCATAATAATCTTTAGTAATTAAAATCATTCTAGCACTTCATCACTACTGGGAAAAGTTACTAGGGTAATTTTCAGTGGTTTAACCATCAAATATTCATATAAATCTCTTAATGTTATATTAGATCTTTTAAATTAGGTTAGTCATATCATATTTGATCAAATTAGTTCA
>JAODPA010135337.1:0-16431 GCA_025585075.1 Nepenthes mirabilis
TCTATCTGTTTACGTTACTATTAAATAGTCATATTTATTTTGATATTTTCAAAGCAATGTAACTATTCAGACAATCTTTATTTAAAAAGGCATATTTATTTAAAACTTCACACACGTTTAAATACTTATCCATTATTTTTAAAAATACCCCATACTCTCCTGCGATTTTCAAAATTTAAAAAAATATTAGATCTTCAATAATCTTGGCAGCTTACACATAAATAATGGTGTCTATCAATTCAACCACTATTTAGTAAAATGTATTATAATTAACTAGAATGATATGATAGATTATACTTTAAAATAATAATTCTATGCTACTAGTTCAAGCACCAAATCGGACAAATATATATCATCATCAAAAATTGATAATACCCGACACTATTAATGCCGTGTGTTTGTAGTCTTTCATGAGCGCTTGAGGAGCTAAACTCTTGAACTTTAAGAAGTGGTAACACATACAGGCAAACTATATCTGAAGTATCCCATAATTTAAAATATTTCGATAAAAAATTTTTGCATGTCCATTAAGAATATTATTCACTCAATCAGAACTACTAACTCTACCTTGAAATGAAAATATGAGATAAAATAGAAGTTAAAATATACTTAGACTCATTGAAGTTGAAACGTGACCTAATATCAAGTGTTAAGTCGAGATTTCATTGCGGGCAATTTTTTAAAAAATACAGTCTTGAAATTCATAACCTTTTGATGCTATAAATATCATATCTCTACTAATCTTTTTCTCAAAGAATTTGTCAATTTTCAATTTGAGTTTATCAAAATCAATATTAATCACAGTATTTACGAATATATTATCCCAGGTAACTATATTCTAGTCACATATATCCAAACTTATCATCATTTACTTGAATGTTTTTTATAAAATTATAATGATATTTTTTTAATAAATTCCTCTACTAATTTGCGAGCAAATTAATTTAATTAAATCAATTTCCAATATGGGGTTGATATACAAGTGATCTTCTTTATCAGTTATTTACAATGATTATATGTCATTCTTTAAATTGATTGTTATTCATAACAACTAGTAAAATAATTCATTATTTCGTTGGATTATTTCATGCAGTTATTCATGCATGCCGATATAAGCTGCTAGCTAGAATATATATAATTCGTCCATCGCAAATCATATATCTAATGTTATATAAATCATAATATACGTAAGTCATGTGTTACCCTCGTATATTCAATATCCACAATAGTCAAAAAATAATAATAATATACAATTATTTTTCGTTGCTTGTAGAAAATTTGGTGGCATTTTCATTTCTTATGCCCAAACATCACCTTATACGCCGGGGACAGAAACTTGGAGTTCGATGCACTGGCTGTATTGTGCAATCTGTAGAGAGTCGTCGAACCTTCAACAGAATTGATAAAATCTCCATGATAATAAATTGACTATCAAAGTGAAACCTCGTAGTAAAAAGATGGAGAAGTACATTGAACTAGGGACGAGTTTTTGGTTGAAAACACCGGTGGCTTTCAGATCAAATCCATGGCCAAGATTTTCCAGTCCTGGCATCAACCAAACTGTTGAAACATTCGGCGTCGTTGAAACAACATTAAACTGATTCATTCTCAGACAATAATTTCTCATTTTGACGAAGAAAACTCGAACTTGAGACACTGAACATGCATGATGGCGAATTGCGGACATCATTCTGTCAATTTATCATGCAAAATTACTGGTCCTAAAGAATCAACAGATCTGATTTTTCCACTGTTCCAAGCGTGCTCTATTTTTCCAGATTTGCGTATCCCACGAAACTCGGTATGAAAATGCAACATATGTGAATCAAACATGAGTACCAAATATTTACTAATATGATGCAAAGTATGTCATCCCGTGTAAATAGCCGAATTCACAACTCAGATGAATGTGATCTTCTTCAACCAGACCGACGCTAACCAGAATTTCATTTCTAAGCTGCCATCCTCCATTTATATAGAAGAAAAAGAAGAGAATGTTCTCGTGATGAAGGATTTATGCTGGGATGGTGCAATTGATCAGTCAACCCTTGTCGAAGAGCACACAAGTATTGGCCCTGCTTCTCGAACCCAAATCGTTCGGGAGGAAACGCAAAGCCTTGCCACGGGGCCCACAAATTCTTGACCTTCTATATTATAAACGTCGGGGGACAATTTAATTGGATAACACCTTTGCCTAACCGCCACCGAAGAGCCTGTAAATAAAATCTTCAATGGGCCATAGAACGAATGATCGCGGGGCACATTCTTCTTCAGCCCCTTTCTTATTACATGGTCTATTGTCATATCAGCACTTTTCTCTGGCCACCGGCACGGGATAACTCGCCCCTTGAGTGGCTGTCATCAGACCGCCCGTGCCTGCAATGGAGCTTAACAGGCGCACTTAGCGTAATGTTACGGGCCTTATTGCTGATAACATAAACACCACTGATCACCAGCCGCGACTGAGGAGAAGCTCCCGATCTATTCAGCCACCGAGACGTTTTCGAGACTTTGTTTAACCTTTGCTTTACTGTATTTGGCAGATACATACTCCTACTCATACACATATATACGTATATACTATGGGTTACACGTGCATTTCCACTTTCTGTTTTTCCCACATACTTTCGGTTTCACTTTTAGTTTTCCATGTTCTGTTGCACTGTACGGTTTTATAGTGTTGGACAGCTAATGTGGAAGTAGACAGCATTTCCACTTCTCTCTTTCTCTCGAATCTTCCCTAAATCTCCCTCTTCTGTCTCTCCTTCTTCTCCCTTTTTCCCTCTGTTCCTTTAGCCTGAACTCCCCTTCCCCTTTGGTTTGGTGAAATGTTGATGATCACAGTGCAGTAAAGCTAACTACAAGTTGCAGAGAGGGACGTACACATCATTTTGGTGCTTTCATTGAGACTAATGGCGGAAGGCACGACAACCAGGTATCGGGCTTTGGAGGAGTCCATCGCCGGCCTCACACAGGGACTGGCAAGCGTAAACGGTACGGTCCAACAGCATTCTAACCGTTTTGACAACATTGCGAACGTCGCCGACCATTTTCAGCAATCCTTCACGGATGTCCAGCAATCCATTACGGAGATACGACAAACCCTAGCTCGGCTTGAACGACATACCCTGTTAGCCTCAAATGCTCCCTTGTTACCTACTCCGACTCCCTTCACAACTCCGACCCCTGTGCTCTCTCATACCAAAAACCCAACCTTACCCATTGTAATTGCAACGCCACCGGAAACACAAATCTCGTCCCAGATGCGTTTCCCCAAGATGGAGATCCCATTTTTTTTTGGCGAAAATGCCATCGGATGGTTGTTCCTTATTGAAAGGTTTTTCATGTACCATGGCACCCCCCTGAGCAAAAATTGACGATTGCTGCTTTCTATATGACGGGAGCGGCCCTTCAATGGTACCATTGGATGCACATGACTCGCCAGTTGCTTACTTGGGAAATCTTCGCCAGTGATCTAGAACTCCGCTTCGGGCTATCGTCTTATATGAACCACGAAACCACTCTTTACAAGCTCCGGCAAATCTCAATGGTGACTGCCTATATGGCAGAGTTTGAATCTCTTTCCACGCAAACGCCAGGTTTGTCCACCTCTAATCCGTTAAATTGCTTTATCTCGGGCCTCCGAGACGATATTCGACGGGAGCTACTTTTGCTGAAACCAGTAACTCTGCCAGATGCCATTGGCATGGCAAAACTAGTCGAGGAAAAACTCAATGCTAACCGAATGAGTGTTACCTGGCCTTTCTTCTCCAAACCCTCTGGTAACCTGGTATCCATAGTGGCTAAACACTCCCCACCTCCTCTGCCAATAAAAAAATTGACTCCAACTGAAATGGCTTCTCGCCATAGCCGTGGTTTATGCTTCAATTGCGATGAGAAATTCACCCCAGGGCACTGCTGTAAACCCCCGCAATTTTTATGCCTGGTTGCTGAAGAGGATGGGGGTACGCTGTCAGGTGCTTCCAGTTTGGAAGCAGACTCTGACGCCCCCGAGGATCTGCCAGACCAAACCCACAAACCCGACCCTCTACCACCTCTACATGATCCTACACCGATCATTTCTCTTCATGCCCTAGAGGGTCTCTCGGCAGCCACCACCTTACGGTTGCAAGGGCACATCCAGGGCCACTCTGTGGTAATTCTAGTTGATAGCAGATCCACCCACAACTTTCTACAGACACGTCTCGCTAAGTACCTGGGACTACCCATCGAACCCTCCCACCATCTCAATGTCACAGTGGGAAATGGGGAGTCCCTGAGATGTGAAGGACTATGCACCAAGGTCCAGATTGCTCTGGGCAAGGCTACTTTCGGAGTTGATCTATATCTATTGTCGATTTATGGGGCTGATATTGTCTTCGGTGTCCAATGGTTGGCCTCAATTGGGTCCGTGCTCTTCGATAATCAAGCCCTGTGGATGCGATTTGATTATAGGGGCAAACAACTCACTCTACATGGCATGCTATCAGCTTCGGTGGCCACTATGACCCTAGGTCAAGTAAGGAGGGGAGACTTCACTCAATCAGTAGCATCCTACTTCCAACTCACTATTCTGCGGGTGCCAGAACCATCCCTAGAGACCAATCCGGCTTCCACTGATTTTCCCCTCCACTTACCTCCAAATGTCCCTCAACAAATCGCTACAGATCTCCACCACCTCCTATCAACTTATACTGATGTTTTTGCAATTCCCAGGGGACTGCCTCCATCACGTTCCACAGATCACCAGATACCCTTGAAACCCCATACCTTGCCCATTAATGTTAGACCATACCGATATCCTCATTTCCAAAAAAAAATTGAGATGGAGGCACTCATCCAAGCCATGCTAAACGAGGGTATTATTCGGCTAAGCACTAGTCCTTTTTCTTCTCTAATTTTACTGGTTAAGAAAAAGGATGGCAGTTGGAGATTTTGCATTAATTACCGGGCTCTCAACACACTCACTATCAAAGATCGGTTTCCTATACCTACTGTGGATGAATTACTTGATGAATTAGACGGGGCTCGGGTGTTTTCTAAGCTGGACTTACGGGCCGGATACCACCAGCTAAGGATGCACGCTGATGACATTCATAAAACTGCATTCCGGACACATAACGGTCACTATGAGTTTTTGGTTATGCCTTTCGGCCTTTCCAATGCACCGTTTACATTTCAGTCTGAGATGAATTCTATCTTTCGCCCAGTACTTCACAAATTTGTCATGGTCTTCTTTGATGACATACTAATATACGGCTCTTCTTGGGAGCTGCACTACCAGCATTTGGCCAGTACACTACAAATATTGAGGGACCATTCATTCTATGCCAAGCTCTCTAAATGTGAGTTTGGGTGCACCTTCATGACTTATCTCACCATATTGTATCAGCGAGTGGTGTGGCTGTCGATCCAGCTAAGATTGAAGCTGTCCAAAGCTGGCCGGCACCGGCCAACATAAGGCAGCTGCGAGGTTTCCTAGGATTGGCCGGATATTACCGGCGATTTGTAGCCCGTTATGCCCAAATTGCTGCTCCACTTACCCAGCTGTTACGAAAGGGGGCTTTTATATGGAATCCAGAGGCTGCTGCATCCTTCCAGTTCCTCAAGACTGCCCTCGTCTCCACTCCGATACTGGCACTGCCGGACACAGCCATTCGTTGTTCAAACTCATGCATCGGGAGATGGAATTGGTGCCACACTAATGCAAGTTGGCCATCCCTTTGCATTTTTCAGTCGGCAGCTCTGTCCCCGAATGTAAGCTGCCTCCACTTACATCCGGGAACTCTGTGCCATCACCAAAGCTGTTAAAAAATGGCGGCAGTACCTCTTGGGCGCTAAATTCACTATTCTGATAGATCACTAACCTCTAAAGGCGCTGCTAAATCAAACTATACACACCCCGGAACAGCAAAAGTGGCTCACCAAATTACTGGGCTATGATTTCGAAATTGTGTATCGTCCGGGCAAGGAGAACGGGCCTGCCGATGCACTGTCTAGACTCCCTACAGCTTCTTACTAGACATTGTGTGCGGTCTCCAAACCCGTCATGGCTCTACTTGCTGCCCTTCGCAGTTTTTATAGCAAGCATCATCCTTCAGCCGATCTCATAGCTTCAATTCAATGTCAACTGGGGCACTTTGAACATCATACTGTCAGGGACGTTTTGATCTTCTACAAGAACAGAATATTGGTGCCTCCTGAATCTACTTTGACAGATTTAATTCTTCATGAATATCATAACTCACCAATTGGGGGCCACGCTAGAGTCCAACGTACTTTCATTCGCATCTCCACCAATTTCTATTGGCCTCACATGCGTCAGGATGTTCGTGACTATGTCGCCCACTGCACTGTTTGTCAACAGGTAAAACCACTCAATTTTGTGCCCCAAGGAGCCTTGCAACCCATGCCCATTCCAGATAAAATCTGGGACTCCATCACCATGGATTTCATCACTCATTTGCCTAACTCGAGAGGAAAAACTGTTACTTTCGTGATAGTCGATCGACTATCCAAATATGCCTACTTCTCAGCCCTCAACTCTCACTTTAGTGCTGAGGACTTCGCTGTGGTCGTCATTACTAAAATCTGCCGGTTACATGGTTTACCAACCGAAATTATTACTGACCGGGATCCTCTTTTTATGAGCAAATTCTAGCAGGAGTTTTTCAAATTGCAGGGAACAACTTTGTCCCATAGCAGTTCATACCACCCGCAAACTAACTGACAAACTGAAGTTGTCAACCGGTGTTTGGAAGATTACTTACGTTGTCTTGCAACTGAAAATCTATCATCTTGGGCGAAATTTCTACCCTAGGCAGAATGGAGCTACAACTCAACCTGACACTCATCCACTAAAATGAGCCCCTACGAGGCTAATAATGGTCGCGCGCCCCCTGCCCTGTCTGACTACTCCCAGGGAACATCCCCTATTGCTGCCGTTGATGATCTGCTTGCCCAACGTGACCGGACACTAGAAAAACTCAAAAATAATCTTCAGCGTGCACAGCTTCGCATGAAGAATAAGGTGGATGCCCACCGGACCGATAAAGAGTTCCAAGTGGGGGAGTAGGTTTTTGTTAAACTCCAACCCTACCGACAAACAACGGTGGCACATCGGCGCTCGCATAAGCTTGCCAAACGCTACTATCGGCCCTTCCAAATCACAGCACGCATCGGCTAGGTCGCATATCGTCTGCAACTACAAGAGTATTCACGCATCCACAACGTTTTTCATGTCTTGCTATTAAAGAAATGCCATGACCACACGTAACAGCACACCGCAGTTCTCCCTCCTGAAGCGCTGGAGCCCCAACCCCTCTTATTTCCTTCACAGATTCTCGGCTTCCACAAGATCCTACAGCATGGTGTATCCGTCCCTCAATTTCTAGTTCAACGGCAATTCCAGCCAGCAGAAGATGCCACATGGGAAACCGCTACTGCTTTCATCCAAGAATTTTCCTCCTTCAACCTTAAGGACAAGGTTTTGTTTGATGGGGAGGATAATGTAACGGGCCTTATTGCTGATGACATAAACACCATTGATCACCAGCCGCGACTGAGGAGAAGCTCCCAATCTATTCAGCCACCGAGATATTTTCGTGACTTTGTTTAACCTTTGCTTTACTGTATTTGGCAGATACATACTCCTACTCATACACATATATACGTATATACTATGGGTTACACATGCATTTCCACTTTCTGTTTTTCCCACACACTTTTGGTTTCACTTTTAATTTTTCCACGTTCTGTTGCAATGTGCGGTTTTATAGTGCTAGACAGCTAATGCAGAAGTAGACAGCATTTCCACTTCTCTCTTTCTCTCGAATCTTTCCTAAATCTCCCTCTTCTGTCTCTCCTTCTTCTCCCTTTTTCCCTCTGTTCCTTTCGCCTGAACTCCCTTTCCCTTTGGTTTTGTGAAATGTTGATGATCGCAGTGTAGTAAAGCTAACTACAAGGTGCAGAGAGAGACATACGCATCAGTCTAAAATAGTTTGCATTGGACATTGCCGTAAAACTTTGGCAAAAATAAAGAACCACATGTTATGTGAACAAATTTGACTACTCATCAAATGTGATGGAATTCTTCAAAAATTCAATAACTCTATATATATGATATACTTCCGTAAGAAATTAAAGAATCCATACATGCCTTGATTTATATTATTTATAATAATTTTCTAAATAATATTTTATGATTGTTAGAGAAAATTAGGACCTTCTAGAAATATCGGGTGAATCAAATAATAGAAGACCTCAACTTCCGTGATTAGACAGCTTTATTACAAACCCAGTCTAAAGAATTTACAAACCAAATTCCCTTGGATCCCAGTGATCCCAAGAAGTGTATTCAAAGAGGAAGTTCCTTGCCAGAACCTCTCTAGAACTAGCTAATCAGTTTCCTCCGAAAAAATTTTGATGGTTTTGCCTAGATACCTGCTGACACGTAAGGAATACCGATTTGGGTAATGGTCCATAAGTTAGATCTAGATCCCAATCATAAACATGTCTGGCAGAAATGAAAGAACTATTCGGTTAAAAAACTGGTCAATATCCGCGAGGAGCTAAAAAAACTGCTCTGCGCCGAGTTCATTAGGAAGGTCCGATACCCAAATTGGCTATCCAACGTAGTCCTGGTCAAGAAAAGTAATAGAAAGTGGAGGATATGTATCGATTTAACCGACATGAATAAAGCATGTCCTAAAGATAGCTTTCCGCTACCAAGGATTAACCTGCTGGTGGATTCCATGTCCAATCATGAACTATTGAGTTTCATAGATACCTACTTGAGCTACAACTGAATCCGAATGAACCCGAAAGATGAAAAGTACACATCATTCATGACTGACCAAGGGGCATACTATTATTAAGTCATATCCTTTAGACAAAAGAATGCCGACATGACCTACCAGTGACTTGTTAACAAAATATTTAAAGGCCAGATTGAGTAAAATATGGAGGTGCACGTGGACGATATGCTCGTCAAAAGTAAAGTAATCGAAGACTATATTTGTGGCCTGGATGAGGCATTCAATGTCCTCCAAACACACCAAATGAAACTTAATCCGACCAAGTGTACATTCAGAGTGACCTCAGAAGAGTTCTTGACCTTCATCGTCTCACAACAAATGATAGAGGCAAACCCTGAAAAAATAAAGGCTATCCTCAACATAAACCTACCTCGAACCATGAAAGAATTCCAAAAGGTCACTGGGAGGCTTGCAACACACTCTTATTTCTTGACAAAGTCAGTAGAAAAGTATTTACCCTTTTTAAAATTCTTGAGGGGGACAAAAGCCGCTAACTTTCATTGGACGACCGACTGTGAAGTCGCATTCCGAAAACTAAATGAGTACCTCTCTAACCCGCCTCTTCTTACGTCCCCCTAAGAAGGCAAAGAGTAGTATTTATACCTGGCGGTATCGAACACTGTATTGAGCTCAATATTGATTCGATAACAGTTCGATAGGCAACGGCCTGTATATTATGTCAGTAAGGTCTTGACAAACCCGCAGACCCAATACTCTCATATCGAGAGAATGGCCTTGGCACTCGTCTATTTTGTCCGAAAACTCCGTCCTTACTTCCAGGCATATAAAATTATTGTTCTAGCTGAGCAACTGTGAAAAGCACTTTTATAGAGGTCGGACATGTCCAGGCAACTGATTAAATTGGCCATTGAGTTAGGCAAGTTCGACGTGAAGTTTCAACAGGCCCGGTCGGAAGGGTCAGATCCTAGCAGACTTCATTGTTGAAATAATAACCCAAACTCTGGATACCTTTGACCTCATTGAGAATGACGGTCAACAAAAGGCTCAAACGTGGACCTTACACATGGATTGATTTTCAATACAAGCTACCAGTGGAGTCAGCGAGGTCTTGAAAATTCATAATGGGTCAGAGTTAAAGTACTCAATGACCCTCAAATTTCTGATGACCAACAACGTTGTGGAGTACAAAGCATTGCTCATTAGGCTCCAGCTACCCAAAGAGTGTTCGGCCAATAACTTGGCCATCTACAACGACTCAAAATTGGTTGTCAACTAAATCTAAGGAAATTTTAAAGCTTCTAACCCTCATCTTTTCAAATATCTCTCCAAAGTTTGAGGCATGATTTCACCATTCAATAGTGTGAAAGTAATCCACATCCTGAGGAAAGAGAATGGAAAGGCAGATGGACTGGAAAAGGCCACTGTGACCCTAGACCCTAAGCAGCATGCACAAAAAATGCATGAAGCCCTTAGAGTTATAGCATAGATGACCCAGAGCTAGAGATGATGCAAATAGCCGACCCAAAAAATTAGATGACTCCTTACAAAAGATATTTGTCCGACGGCACACTACCTGAGAACCCTGATGAAGCCAAGGGCATGAAAAAGATAGTAGGTTGGCACACCATTATGGAAAAAAAGTTGTACCGACGTGGATACTCCGTCCAATATCTACGGTGTCTCACGAGATGATACAAATAGCCGACCCAAAAAATTAGATGACTCCTTACAAAAGATATTTGTTCGACGGCACACTACCTGAGAACCCTGATAAAGCCAAGGGCATGAAAAAGATAGTAGGTTGGTACACCATTATGGAAAAAAAGTTTTACCGACGTGGATACTCCGTCCAATATCTACGGTGTCTCACGCAAGAAAAAGCTGACTACGTGTTAAGAGATGTACACATTGGCATTTACAAATCCCATGTTAGGGGCAAGAATCTCGCTTTCAAACTCATGCAGTAAGATTACTATTAGCCCACTATAAAATATGACACAATAGATTTCATACAGAAATGTGAAAATTGCTAGATCCATGAGAACATCACTCATCGACCACACATAGAGCTCCAAGCCTTACAGTTTTCCTGGTCATTCACACAATGGGGGCTCGATATCCTTGGACTCTTGTCTATTGCATCCGAACAAAAAAAATTCGTCATCGTCGGGATAGACTATTTCACGAAGTAAGTCGAGGCCATCCCTTTAGTACAAATCACCGAGTAGAATGCAACAAAGTTCGTCCGCTAGAGTATCATGTGTAGGTTTGGTATTCCAAAGGTCACAGTCACCAATAATGGGACCCAATTTATGGACAAATGATTCACAAAGTATTATACTAATTTGAGGATGAGGTTGGTTCACACCTCCGTTACCTACCCACAAGCCAATGGGCAAGTAGAAGTGACCAACCGCATACTACCGCACAGGTTAAAAACAAAATTGGAGGACGATGGTGGCTAGTAGGTGGACGAGCTGCCATCCGTATTATAGTCCTATAGGGCGACGCCTAGGGAGTTGACCTGTGAGATGCCCTTCAACCTATACTATAGGATCAAGGTTGTCATTCCAATAGAGGTCAGAATGCTGAACCTCCTGGTCGAATATTTCAACCCACTCAATAATTATCAGAGGCTCCAAAAACATCTTGTTCTACTTGACGAGGCTCAGGACATGACACATTTACGGACTACAGCCTACCAGCAATAGATTACTCTATGCTATAACAAGAGTGTGAAAACACGCCAATTTGAGATAGAAGATTTGTTCTTTCGAAGCATAGAAGCGACTGGCAGGAATACCGATCGAAATAAGCTCTCACCCAATTGAGAATGATCTTTCATTGTCTCGTCCATTCTCCAAAACGGGACATACAAGCTAAGCACCTAGAATAACAAACACGTCCCTATGATATGGAATGCTTTTCACCTCAAGAAATATTATTATTAAATTATATATATGACCCAGGTAAAGTTAACATGCATTATCTGAACTACTTGTAAAATATGTTACATTTTATTAATAAAATAATTATTCATTTGTTCTTGATTAATTGCTCATATGAATGCTTGTTTGTTATCTCATAAGATTGTATGACTTAAGCTGCCCCCTAAATCAAGTGAGGTTCCTTCACCTGTCCCTCGAACCATCATTTGATGGTCAACAAAACTCGATCACATTATTGAGCGGCCCTGATAAAATCGGATTATAAAACTTGATCACAATATCAAGCAGCCCTCATGAGGCTAAAAGTTGAAAACTTAGGGGGCTTCCTTAAGCACAAATACAAAGTCTTCCGACCGAATGAGATAGTATTATCAGCCGACCACGGTCCAAAAATTTAAGTCAAACACTCCAAAACTACAACACCCTCTAGTAGAGCCGAGCACCAGTAGTAACCTGTGGGCAACGATTTAAGTTACCTCAAGAGCCAAGCAGCAAAGGCTATAATGTCCGACTGGCATGTAAACTAACATATATATATATATATATATGTATGTGTACATACATATGCATAAATTATAAAGAGAAAAAGAAGCTCGACACAATTGTCATAACTAGATTTTATTCCTTTACAAAAAAAATATTAAGTCACATGATACAAAAATTTATTCCAAAGGAGGATCGTTGTGAGGCTGCGAAATTTTCACTAGAGGCTTCCAAGACTCCACATCATCTCTGGGACAATACAACACATCAAATCGATACCGAACACTAGTGTTCATTGGATGAAAGATAGAAATAGAAATGCTTTGAGCCATCTTTATAATATGTAGGCAAAGTCCAATGCTATCCTAATACTTGTACTCTATCACCTGCCTGATGTCATTTGAACAGATGGAGGACCTAAACTCGCTCTCAAGTCTAAAGTTTTTCTCACGGCGAAGAGCGTATCTCTACTTCGTCTCGGACATCTCATGTTCAAAACGAGAGACATACTCCTTCATGGCCCTAAACTTCTCCTTCTCAACGTAGTTCTGAGACAGGCGATCAACGGTGGAGACAAGTCAAAGATTCAACTCTTACAGCTGTAAAAGGAGAATAAGTTAGAAATAACAAAAAAAAAAGACACTCAAGAGATGCTCGGTTGGTATCTCATGAAAGGATGAGCTCCCTGCGAGATGGTCACTTATAGGAACCTCTAAAACCTCCTGGACTTCAAGATTCAAGGGCTCTATGCCGGCCACCTCAACCGTCTCAGTACCTCCTCCAACCAAGACTGCCTCTTAGACCTCTGACTCAAGGGGCTCAGAGCCAAGCACTTTGGTTGCTCCCTCGGCCTCAACTTCCCCCTCAACCTCGGACGCAGGGACCTCCAGGTATGGCATGTCGACCATCTAAACTCCTTGCTCGGCTTCATCCTCTTCTCATGGCTCGGGCTTTGGGGGCTAAGAAAAAGGTCCCTCACCAACCTCATCAACCTCTTCTCATCCTCTACTATCCAGAAGGCCCTCTCGGCAAAATCAGCAAGAAGACCGGGCAGGAGCTCCTCAGGCAGAGATGGTGGGACTACTGGCTCCCCTTATAAAGTAAGGGTCAGTGATGATATAGACTCATCCCCTGAACTAGTCTCAAGGTCGCCCATAGCCAAAGTAGCTGGCTCCAAGGGCTCGTGACCCTTGTTCGATCCGAAGGCCCTAAATACTTGGGCCGATGAAAAAGGAGGAAGTAGGTCCACCCTCTCCAACGACTTCTTTACTCTTACTAATTGACCGAGGGTAGCTTGATCGTCATCAGAAGAGAAAGACTCGGCCAAGGCCCCGGACATTTCAACTCCTTATCCGAGGACTCACTTATATGCAGTGGCCTCTACTTTCTCTTTGGTTTTCTCATTGAGGCCAACGACGCAGGGAGTACTTCCGACCCCTCTAAGTGGGATTCCTGTTTCGCTTGTACAAGGGCATTGCCGACAACCACCAATTTTTCTTATTTTTATTGAAGGAGTCGACTTTTTTCTTGGAGAAGATCCATCAGCTTCGCCGACTCCTTCTCATGCTCAAGTACCTCAGTACAAAAGGATTCTCCCACTCGGTCCTACTCATTGGAGAGCTCCCGTCCAGAAGGAGCCCCCAAGAAAAAGAATCAATATTTTCATCTTTTTGTTAAATCAGGGTTTCCCTCACTCAACTCAAAATCTGAATGAGAAGAGATCAAAATTCAATTTGCTCTATGATGGAATCAGAAAATTACCTTCACAGCCTTAGCGTCCAGTGCAAGGCTGTGATGGCATGCAAAGATGCACATATAGATCAGATAATGGACAGCGTTGAGTTGCACCCTTACAATCAAAATATTTAGAACCTTCACGATCTTATACAACTCCGACACCATTGGGTAACAAAGACCCTCTTTTAGATGGGTCTCATAAACTATGATGTATCCTTTCAGTGGGAAGCAAATTCTGCCAGCCACACCTGGCAAAAGATAAACAGTTGAGCTCACAATCTTATATCGAGCACAAAGGAACTCAACGACAGTTAAAGTAAGGACTGATTGGATATCTTTAACTCTGGGCACCATGGAAAAAGATTAAGGAACTTTGAGGCAACAAGGAGGCAAAGAAATTTTGAAGTGAATGAAGAGCGACGAAATTTCAAAAGAAGTGCGAGAATAACAAATTTGAATGATTTAAACGAAGGATTCGAGATTGAAACGACACCGTAGAAGGAAATTCAAAGGAAGCGCCTCATCATAGCTGTGATACGTGTCAGCACCTTGTAGGCTATGCAGCACGTCAATTGCCTGAAACCAATAATGATAATTGGTACAATTTTGAGATTACATGGGATTCAAAGTAGCTCACATTTAATGTTGCTACTAGCAACACAAATGAAGCCCTTCGGACTGGGAGCCCCCATCTGGACAGCTAATGAAGCCTGTCGGACTGAGAACCCTCGTCTGACTAGTTAATGAAGCCCTCCAGACTAGAAATACAAATTCGGACAACTAATAATACCTCAATAATCATACCGAAAGGCTAAATTTCAGGCCTACCGAAATGGGGGGTTAGTAATAGGTATAGTTAGAACCAGCCCAAGAGAAATGCCCATCAACAAGAGGAATTGGCTCAGAACTGAATAACGTTCCTGTCGGCCCATATGGTCCAAATTGGATTGATGGGCTCATTGGTCTCGTCAGAACAACCCACTTTCTGTGTGTTGAAAAAATTTACTCTAACCAGTCAAAACAAATAACTTTCTTCTCTTATTCAAACTGCTCAATGGACTGGGTAACTGGTTAGAAACCGTCGGTCGAACGGTATCCCCTTAACCATCTGGGCATTTTCATGGGCAATTGACAAGAGAGATTAACTACCCCTTAACTTCCTATATATCCTTATTACTCAGCAGAGGAGGGGGGAATGGACAGTAAAAAAGATAGCAAAATAAAAATATATTATTATCACAAATCTCCCTCTAGAAGAATTCTAACTACAATTCCAAGACGCTTAACTTTGAGCGCATTTTTTCTTTTATTAAGACGGTTTCTATCAAGCATACCACACTAAAGCCCTTTACATAAATATTAGCACTCACATTTAGTATCCTCTTTATCTCTTTAAATATAAAAAGATAACTGATTTGAGTATCAGAGGATAAATCGAGGAATGAGTTTCATCAAACCTCTGACCTTTTGTTTGCCTATTGTGTTATATAGGATCCAAATTTAAAGCATACGAAAATCAAACCTGTTTCAGATCAGCCAAATCAAGTAAACCGATTCTTAACTCCCTAATCCGTAAAGTAATTCGAATCTGATGACGCATCAGTAAGGTTTTAAGACGTGTTAACACTTTTTTTTTTCTTGAGATATTATTCACCCGCTAACTTATGCAAACGGGTTCGTGTGAACCATCTTGTCAATAAAATGAAGACTTGTGCAAGGCAACAGCACATAGTTTAAAGATCAAGACAACAATCACTCGAAATAATCAAAGTTCTGTTTGATTGGGCAATATACAAATTTTCAATGCACCTTATATTCATACTGGTTGCGCCTCACATGTAATGATCTTCGACCTACCTCCTAATAGATTAAATGGACATGGCCCAAGTATGTTACCTTATTCTATAACCCGTGAATCAATATGGTGTAAACAATATTATATTGTATTAAGAATGGTCCGAAACCCCAAACCATACTGAGCTGGGGTTGACATGCCGTGCCAGCCCATATGGTTCCATATAGCAATGTTCGATCAATTACATATCAATTAATACCCCATTGATTGGACAGAGATTATTAACAAAAAAGATTTATCATTTTATCGATTCTATTTGAATTGTACAATCAATCATTGCCTACACCGATACGCCCCTTTCCAAAAAAAAATTGATTTTTATTCATTTAATTTATTTGGTATTGTTTAATTATGGCTCGTAAGTTTTCTAACTTTGGTGAAGGAGATGTGGATTATTGTGCCGATAAATGGATGATAGTCCTACACACATAGCACCACACACTGATACATAACATAGTGGTTCTAGTATACCGGAATCACAACCTAGTATTTTTAGTGCTCTGATAAAGAAAAGAGCTAGCTTAATAAGTTTCATCATATATTTTGTGCCATTGTAGTAAACTTATAATAGCAGTATTATTTTTCATGTGTATAACCAATTATGTTAAACATTAAAGTAATAAAAAAATAT